>VDFB02061877.1:0-23002 GCA_007258455.2 Sequoia sempervirens | reverse complement strand
TTTGAATTAGATCAGCACAAAACATGTCAGTTGAAGAACAATCTTGAAGTATTCAATAAGGCTTGGCACACAAGCACCAGACCCAAAAGATAGGTTGCACATAAAGATCTTCTTACCATGTTACCAAGGGACTCATAAATAGGTCGGACATAAGATAGGTTCATTACATAGCATAATTATCAAAAGATAGAAAATTTTGAATTACATGAAATATATTCCGGAGCTGATGGTAATGCCACAACCAAGACCAAATCTTGATTATCATCAATTTTAGTATCAATTAGATAAACAAAAATAGACATACTAAAACTTGTAACATGCTACATGAATGTCTAGATAACAAGGATACCTGAAATAAGCTTTGAGCACAACAACCAACATCAAAGATTAGACTTCATTATTAGGCATTAACTGACTTACACAAATGTCCCTAAAAGGAGTATTTCCATACCCGGATCAAGAATAAAATCCACACTACGTAACATCAAAGCACTCGATAGGATAAATCATTTGTGTATAACATCTAGAACACAACCTTTTGGATGCTAAGTTTTGACATCAATAACAACAATGATAAGTCATCTCAACAACTTCTCAACACCAACATCCCCCCATTAATTAATTATGGTAATTATTTTTATATATCCCCCATAACTTTGAAAATATGGCTCTTGACCTAAAGCCTTGTTAGGTACAGATTTAAAATGATCAAATTTCTATCTTTAAAAATTCTTCTTTGCAAATTCTTTTATCAACTTGTTTTCCAACTGATCTTTAGATCAAAAATCTTCAAATTCAATTTCTTCATTTCTTTCATCAATGCTTCCACATCTAGAATCTTCAAGTTCTAGATATTGAACCTAGGAAATCCCATTTTTCTGTTGGGATGCTCTAACCATGAGCTTTGGCTCACTTGGTCACTAGTCCATTGTAGGTTTAGGTGTGATACACTTGATTTTCTCAACACCTCCCTTTGAGCCATATTAAAAATTGACCACATGCTTCACATAGATTCATCTTCAAATTCACCTTTGAATGGTGATTTCTATAGATCCCTTGAGTTCTACAAACTTCTCTTCCTCTAATTGGTGGATGGATAAATGCTTCATAAAGATGTTGGGATGACTTAAATAGTGTGGCCTATCTTTTCAATATTTTCTCTTGCAATCCTCCTCAAATAACCATTTATTCTTGGATGAGATTTCAATTTGGTAGCGTCTACTTGCAATGATCAACTCTTTTAGCTGCAAACTCCTTTTGTAAACTCTAGAATGAATTCCATGATTATCTCTCTTCATTGTTGACAGGGGAAATCTTTCAAACCACAATATGATTTTGGCTACTAGACTTTGGCAATGCCTATTAATTTCCTTGTAGGCTACATATCCTTTTCACAAACAAAGAAACACAACAATTCTCTTATAAAAATACAATTCACCTTTTAGAAGCGGGTGCCTTATTTCTCCAATCAAGTGATAAATGGAGATAATTCATGAATAACTCTCAAGTATTGGCATGGCTATTATTCAGTTCCTTCTTAACACATGTGATCCTCCTCAAAGACTAGCTTTAAAATGTTCAATTGTGATGACTTTTGATAGATCTGGGATAGATTTGTGTGTGCCTTTCTTTATTTTGGTAGTGGCATAACCTTCACATTCATACAAGTGATTCCTTTGTTTGGACACTGACTCTCCTCCACGATTTTCTTCGACTCTAGCATCTTTAGAATAGCTACAACTTCATTTGTGTAATGATTTTCTTTTGCTTCTAAAATATGTGATCAAAACATCTTTAATGGCTTCCTTCCATCAATGACATCAAACTTCCTTTGCAAATCAATCTCCTTCCTACAACTATCTTCTTTCAGAATTTTGGCATTAAGAAAAGTCTCCTTTTTTAACCTTCAACAACTTTAGGATGTGGTCTCCTAAATAGTGGCATCAAGATTCTACTCCAAAACTACACTAACGACCTCTCCAGGATCTTTTAGAAAGTTGCAAACAATATAAAACACATACAACAATCTCCTTGAATAGACTACAATTTCAACAATGGCTTGTGCTTTAATTTGTGATATGATCTCTTTTCAATAATCTTGGTTTTTGGAAGGAACATATGTAGTAATGTAACAACTCTTTCTTCTTTGGTTATGATCTCCTTGCATAGTGGATTCCTCACACTTAGACTTGGGAGGTTCTTCAAATGAGCTTCAATAGCTTCTTCAATCTCTCTTTGAGACTGAATTTCTTCATATATAGGTAAGGGAAATGTCTTATCTCCTTTCAAATAACTCTAAAAACTATAATCTTATTTGGAGTGACAGAATCACATTTACTCCACAACAATCTCTTTAAGATTTGATGATCCCCACTAGATCTCAGTCTTCTACAACTTCACTCTAATTCCCATGATCTCTACTCTTTCTCTTGTAGTGGCTATACTTTTCTTCAAACTACAAAACTCCATTGGACCTCTCTACTCTGATACCATGAAAGAAAACATGAAACAAAGGAGAAGACACAAACACAGAGTAAAAATCAGAATTTGAGCTCTACTAAATACAAGCTCATACATTTAATTTATAAGAAAATACATAATAAATGTTATAGAAACTGTAGTAGAGTTTTAGCTCAAACATTTGGGGGAGTGCAAGATCATGGGGGTCCAAAAAGTGGAAATATGACCAACAAGTGGTTGATGACCTTTTTTTTAATCCAAATTTGATGAAACAAAAAGGGTTTATTAAGAAAATTGTTAGCTTTCCATCAATATAAGATATGCCTTATTTTGAATTTAATGGATAATTATTATTGATTTTCTACATGCATTATGACTAAAGTCTTGATTGATAGGTTGATTGAAAAACATCTATAATTCTTAAACAATTTCACATTTTTCAAGTCTGAAAGATGCAATAGATTTTGTGATTCCCATACTATAGAATAAAAGAAAAAAATTTGAATTTCATAATTTTTTGACCAAGTTATGGTGGTTAGACAAACAAGTTTTAATATTTTAAAAAATTTCTAATAAAATTTTCATAAATAACTATTTACTTGCAAAAAAATTACAAAAAATATGTAGAACATCCGAGCATGTGTCCTCTACTTATATCAAAAGTTTCAAAAATATATGTTATTTTTTGCTTGTACCTAGGTTGGTCAGGCATACACCTGCTTTTTATTTTTTCCTAAAAGTTTAGTACTACTACATAGAAATTTCAAATTTTCACCAAATAGATTTACTTTTTTGCAAAAAAGGACTAGTATCCTAAAAACTACATTTACTTTACTACAAATTTTGTTCTTACATATTTTTCAAATTATGCAATAACCTATTCAATTTTTTATGTCAAGTTGCCTAATTCTATTTTTCTGAATTTCATTGCCACTTAAGGGCCTAGTTTGGACCACCATGATCCTATACTAACTGATTTATCATGGGAAGGCAAAGGAGGACAACATGAATGTCATGTAGTGGCTGAAGACAAGGTTGAGGGGTCCTAGTAGTCTGTGCCAATAGGCCTTTCTACATCCTGGATGATTTGTGTTATAAGTATTGGTGAATAATTAATTTACCCATTCTAACACATTTAGTATTTAGCCTCATAAAAAAGTTCAAGTTCATCAACTACACATAAATTTGTCAATTAGAATATTCCTCAAAGTAGTGTACTAAAAAAGACTCCATTACAATAGGCTATAGAAGTCTAAAAAGGTTTAACTAGTGAATATGCACAGCAGTTTGATTTTTGACTGAGTAGTCCACCACAAATGATAGGATGCAAACTCCACCTAAGTATGATATCTTACAACCAACTAAAGAAGTTTTACCCTTGTAGATCAAAACAGATTAATTACTCTTAACAATTGAAATGTAGGGAATAGGGTTCCACCTTTTTGGAAGATGGAACTAGGGTTTAGGACCTAGACCTATTTCACTCTATTTCATTCAAGGAAACCTTAGAGATCTCAATCCAAGGATGGAATGAGGGAAAGAGATCTACAATAAGGTTTCCTAGGGTGTGATTAAAGATTAACATGGGGGTTCACCACCAAGATAAGGCTTGGAAATACTAGTAACATGCAAAACCTAATGATAAAACCTAATTATGTGCGAGACTCAAGTAAATGACCTAGAAACGAATGCAAATAAGAACAATAAATTGAGAAAGTACAAAGGTGCACCTAGAAACCTGAAGAAGCTCATAATGAAGTATAAAATGTTGAAAATATTTTAATGCCCACTAGGACTCATACGTTAGGCTGGGTGATTTAGTCCTAGATTAGGGTTTCTAGGTAGGAACAGGAATCTAGCAGTGACAAGTCTGGAACTCTTGAAATCTAGAAAAATCACTATACTGGGACTCATATGCCACAAGTGGCGTATCAATCCCATTCTTCTTTTTCAGAAAGTTAAAGTCTGAATATACTCTTCTATTTATTCTCTTCCTTTTCAACTTGATTTTTATATCTGAAATGTTGAATTCTGCTATGTAATTGTCTTTTAGTGATCTTGCAAACAAGGTGACAACTTTGCAACCTTGACAACTTTCAATCAAACCTTGAAATGACTAGAAAATATATTGAAAGAATTATGAATGAACAATATCACTAGTAGACCTCTGGTAAATAAATGACTACATGACTAAAAATTTAGTCACATGACTAATACTAGTAGAATTCTGCAAATAAATGATTCAATTTGGTCATTTATAAGTGACTAACTGTCATCTGGGTAAAATCACAACTAAAATGACTAAATAAATGACTAATATCGCATTACAAAAATAACTAAATAATTAACTAAATTAATGACTAAATAAATGACTATTACTCTATTCTTTTTTCTTTCGAATTTGATCATAATCCATAGAGCTTAAGCCTCCCTCATGGGACCCCTACCTAAGTAGGCCATTTGGCCACCTAGGTTGCTTGATGCACCAAAAATACCTATTGCATGGAAGGCATTGGCTCTCGGTGTAGTCTTAAGGCCTTCACATATTTTATAAAAAAATTTAACATTTACATTCTTTAACTTTTATTACTCATTATGTTAATGAATCATTAATGTTTTTAACTATGATTTGAAGCCAGTTTGATTTTCCTATTGTGTTAGCATGTCAAATGTATCAAAGAACAATTGTGGTCAATTTCACTAATAAAATATGATTTAAACAATCCAATTGCATTTTGAGGGCTATCTTTCATTTCAAAACACAAATAAAGATGACTAAATAATTAGTCACACATAAAAATTAGACAATATGATATTAAAGTGGTTAATTAAAAACAATTGAATTGAGGAAGTGTATTGTATTATAATATAATATAATAATAATAATATATTATAATAATAAATTATAATATAATATATATTATTATTATATATATAATATATTGTATATATAATATATTATATAATAATATAATATAATATAATATTTATATTATAATATAAATATAATATTATAATATATTTAAAAGCATGAGATTTAATTTTGAAATCAAAATCAAATGAAGTAAAGAAGTGGGAAAGTGGGTTATGGTATTTGATTTTTCTAATAAAAATCATAAAAGGTACCTATTTTCTTTAATACAATGTGAAAAATAAACCATTGGGCCTAGGGTAATAAAAAACCCTAAATCAAAAAGAAACCGAGCCCTAATCTCATTTCATTTTTCACTTGTATTTTTGGAGAAGAAACTCATTCCATTTTTCACTTGTATTTTTGGAGAAAACTCAACACCGCCATGCCTGGGTAGGGTTTGAGAGTGGAATGGTGACTCATTTGTTGTTTCTGATGATTTTCCTGAAAAAAAAATCTTGCAGAGGTAAGTCTTTGGTTTTGAAACTGAAAAGTATTCTCCATTTTGAAGCATTTTATCGAGCTCACTTGGTTGCGACTGAGTATTTTCTGTTGTATTTCCTTTTCTTACCATTTGTTGATATCTCTCCTCTTTGTTTGACCGCCATTGGAGTATCTTTGAGGCTCATTTCTGAAGACTTTGGAGGGCGCCTCCTTTACAACAATCTTGTGTAAGTTTCATTATTCTTATCTCTTAAATTTCTATGAGAATAGGCTTGATTCGAGCTCAGTAGAGGCAATATGATAAAAACCCTTGTATCTCCCTGCACAAATCTTGATGGGTTACTTTCTTTCTGTAGAAAATGTAAAACTTTGCACTCTCAACTTACTATTTTCATTATTTTGAGGGCTTTTTGTGTTCTAATGGCCATGACCTTCATAGCATTCTGGATATTTTTCTTTATGTTCATTCTCTTCCTCATGGCTGTGTGGTAGAGACCCAATACTCAATAAAACATACTTTTGTATACTTGACGTTTCCACAAAGGAAACTCCAAAAATTATATAAATGGCATGCCCTGAAATTCTTTCTTTAATTTCTTTTATGCTCTTCATCCAAGTAAAGTGTCTAATTGTGAATGGGATGAATGACAGATTGGACAGGAGCAGCCAAAGTGTGTCTGAATTCCCAGAGAGCACCTTCATAACTCAGAGAATTATTATATTTATTAGAAATCTTGATTTTAATAGAGGGCCTTCATAACTGAGAGAATTATTATATTTATTGGAAATCTTGATTTTAATAGAGGGCTTTGTTTTAGCTTCTTTCTACTTAATATCACAACTTTTGACATTTCCTGAAATCTCTGGCCTATTTTCATTCATTTTCAGATTTTGTTCTTGAAGTATATTTTGTAAATAATCTAGGCTTGTATTCTTGAACCCATTTTATTCTCACAGTGCTTTCAATAATTTCGAGCACATTCACAGCTTCATAGTGTATCTTCCATTCACTGCTGATAATATACATTTAAGTTTTTTTGAACTTTTTAGTTTTTCTTAAATAATTTTATTACAATAGAATTTTAGTCATCAAGAGACATTCTAATAATTTTTTTAGTTTTTCTTAAATAATTTTGTTACTAGCTTAGTTTTTTTGAAGCAATCTTTCTTTTGTAGTTTTTCTTTTTCATTAGAAAAGAAAAAATAAAAAAGAAAGGTTGCTTTTATATCTAAATTAGTAATTGTTAAATTAGAAATTAGAATTTAATTTAAATTTAGAATGAAATTTTAAATCTCTTAGGAATAAAAATTGAAGTTTCTTTAGTTTTTCTTCTAAATAATTTTATTACTAGCTGTTGTTTTTAGTTACTTTATTTTTTAGTTTTTTTTTCATTAGAAAAAGAAAACTAAAAAAGAAAGGTTGCTTTTATATCTAAATTAGTAATTGTTAAATTAGAAATTAGAATTTAATTTAAATTTAGAATGAAATTTAAATTTAGAATGAAATTTCTTAAATAATTTTATTACTAGCTTAGTTTTTTTGAAGCAATCTTTATTTTTTATTTTTTATTTTTCATTAGAAAAGAAAAACTAAAAAAGAAAGGTTGCTTTTATATCTAAATTAGTAATTGTTAAATTAGAAATTAGAATTTAATTTAAATTTAGAATGAAATTTAATTTTTCAAGATATTGTGGTGATTTGATTTAAAGAATAATACAATAATTGAATCCAAAATCAAAAAAGTAGAGATTATTTCTTTTGCAAATACATTTCTTTTGCAATATCATTAATTCTATTCATTTTTATTTATTAGACTTACTTTGATAATCTAGTAATATATTTAAGATATTACTTTGATATTTATTCTTTTGCAAATGCATTTCTTTTACAATATCATTAATTCTATGCATTTTTATTTATTAGACTTACCCTAATGCTTATGGGTATTTGCATTTAAGATATTCATTGTTTACAACTATTTAATAATATGTTTATGGACAATACATAGCAAGGAGATATTGCTCTGATAAACTAGTAATATTTAAGATATCACTCTGATATTAATTCTTTTGCAAATGCATTTCTTTTGTAATATCATTAATTCTATGCATTTTTATTTATTAGATTTACTCTAATGCTTATGTGTATCTGCTTTTAAGATATTCGTTGTTTATGCTACCTAGTAATATGTTTATTTTTTGATTGTGGATAGGTATAGAGCAAGGAGAAAATGCAAAACCAGTGCCTTACTAGATGCATTTATTGCCCATCTCATGTGCAATAGTGGCATCACTGAAGACATACATTCACACCATTTAGTTTTAGTTTTTTTTCAATTTTAAAAGTATAATAAATCAGCAGTTTGTATACTGCAAAAGGTTTTGTATTCAAAACTCTATATATAGAGTTCTTTGTAACATATTTTATATACAGTTTGAATATATGGAGAATTATTTTCCAATGTTGTTTCAATCCCAAATTTGTTGAAGTTTTAATAACATAAGAGCTTTAAAGTTTTATATTATTCAATCACAACATAATTTTCTCTTGGTTTGCAATTTCATAGACTAGTTATTGTAATAGCATTCTCCAAACATAAGAGTTTGCATACACATCTGAAAGCATTAGTTCATAAATGACTAAATAAATGATTAACATGACTAAATAAATGACTAAACCATGACTAAATAAATGACTATAATGACTACCATGACTAAATAAATGACTACTATGACTAAATAAAATGACTGCCATGACTAAATAAATGACTACCATGACTAAATAAATGAGCGCTTAATAATAATCATCAATGACTAAATTCAATGACTAAATATATGACTAAATAAATCACTAAATTTCATGACTAAATAAATGACCAATTAACAACAATCAACTAAATTAACGACTAATCTACACGACCAAATCAATGACTAAAATAGTTTAGTCATAAATTTGGTCGAGATTATAAATGATCGGGTAATAAACTACTAATGGTCACGTGACCAAAATTAGTCATTTATATGCAATTTTTAGTAGTTTATTTAGTCATATATTGTTGTTTTTGTACTAGTGTATGCAATGATACAACACCAAACCCCTTGAATAGATGTTGCAAACATGTATGAAATGGCTAGCATGAATGTAGATCTTGACTCTTTGCTTGAATGATATGGCTATTAACTTGAATGCTTGCTTGAATCATGAAACCCTACATCACAAATTTGTTAGCTCAAAAACAAGCATGATGCATGATGAATTTGATGTGATGCTTGATACTTGAATAATGTTCCAAAATGATTGATAATCATCTCTTGAATGCTCTTGTAAACTCTTGAATTCTTGCAAACTCAAATTTTCTATAAGGAATGAATACTTAATTTGCTAAGATTATATTATGATTGCTTATGTGTTGAAATGATGAAATAACCTTTTATTTATACTTATTTATTTAATTTCTCAAAATTACAACACTACAAGCCAACATCAGATCTAGGAAGATAAAATTCCACCAAGAATTGAATTTAAATTAGGTCTTGATTAGAGTGGGACTCATATGCCCAAGGTGGCATATAATTCCATGTGGCTCAAAACTAAGACACAAGCTCCAACATAGGTCCTGTTTAAAATGAAATTCAAAATCAAAAGTCCTAAGATCAGGACTCATATACACCTGCTGTATGTGATGAGTCAGATCACTAGGATCTAGGAACACACATCCAAAACAATGTATTATGATTTCAGTTTTCATTTGATATGTGTTGGAGTTATTCTGCAAAAATGCATTTAATAAGGCTCAGGATGCAAAATACAATTGTAATGCCCCGTCGTGCTTAACCCCAAAGGACAAATAAAACAATAATTACAACACAATTTTTTTTTTTTTAAAAGTAAACATAACATACCTGTAATACACATTAAATCACAACATGAATTTTATTTAAGAAGATTCATTAGCACATACATCCCTTGGGGTACACGAAGAGTCATTACGAGACTAAGATCCACACAACGACAATAAAGAATACAACCAAAGATATAATTCATAACAAAGTAAACATTAACAAATGTATACATGATAATCATTGATAAGCAACCCTCTGAGTAAGTACAACATATACATAATTAACTTAACACATTGAATATCAACTGCAAATAGCCACATAAGGTTTAATGTTACATTACAATACAATATTCAAGAAGTACAATGATACAAAAGTGTTTCCAATATGCACAGAAACCATACAACAAGAATCATGATACAATGAATAGATGAAAACTGGCTCCAAGACGGATACAACTCTGGAGTCGCTGCAACAGCACCAATCTGCACCTCTCAATCCTCGACTGGGGACCCAATGGGGGGCTTAGCATGTTCCACCCGACCATGTGAGTCCAAAGACCCACCCCCCGTGCTGAGGAGCTAAACAAGAAAGAGACTGCAACCAAGAACATCCAAATAGGGAACCACAAGACTCAACGCCATACAAAAGTATCATAAAACTCAAGAATTACAAAGACATAATCAACAACATCCAAGAGTCATTAAAATAACTTAAAATCATACATCTCATCACATAAATCAAAGCAATGACTAGTAACAAGTAACCAAAGGATGATCATGAAACACTTCCAAATCAACTGAATTAATAAACATAATACAATTCCTAATTTCAATCAAATAATACAATAACATCATGTCACAGTATCATAAGATACAAGATTGTAAACCAAATATAAATGAGATCATACAAGACCGAAAAACATACTAAAGATGTATTAAAACAAGAATCATAAATCAATTTAAATCAATTCAAACAACAATCTAAACCAACTCCCATAACCTACTTCCAAAGGAACACAATAAAGTAAAACAAATGGGCAACTAGGGAAGAGTGTCATCGCATAGCCTACATAGGTTCTCCTAGCCCTTCCTCCAAACTGAGGCACCGGCCCCCATCTATGGATCTCCTGGCCCTTCCTCCTACTTGAGGCGCCGACACCATAGGGTAGCTCATGCGGAGCCGATAACCTCTCATGAGGACGAGGTTATGACCTTGCCAACCACGGCCTTCTCAGCCTTCCATTAGTCTGCGGAAGCACTAATGAAGACGAGGCATCCATTTTTTTTAAATCTTATTATGATATTACTACCCAACCCTCCTAAGTTAATTATTAGGTTTTCACTTGATTACCAACTCACTCGTGGGTTCTCCTATGCTCTTCCCCTTACGCGGGGCGCCGGCCCCCACGAGGAGCCACTCTCCCTAGAGACCCAACAACATAAAAAAAAAACCAAGGGTTGTACCATCATAATTTGAACCAAGAATCACAATAGAGAAGCATGCGAGGCATTACCCATCTCGCTCTAAATACATAATCAAAGTCTCAACAATTCCCGTACAACCCTTGCTCAAAATCATGAAACCAAAACACTTGCCACATCAAGGGCACATAAAGAGAGAGAACATCAATTATCAATCATCTCAAGCCTCTGGAAGCCAAAGAATGAAAACCCACAAACAAGGGTAAAGTGAAGCCACATGAGTATTTCTCCAACAATTCCAACACAAGGATAAAATTCCTCAAATATGAGAGTAAATCAGAAAAGCCATAACAAGGAAAGATTCATCAAGACCCATCTACAAATTAACAATGGCGTCACCTCAAAAAGGAAAACGCAAAAGAAAATCAACCTTTAATTCACGAAATCACTTAATGAAACCAAAAGCCACCAACTAGGCATTCCATGGGAGACCTCAATTTTCTCCTCACAAGAACTCCCTTATGATGGTACACAAATCACCTTCATAATAACAACAACATAGCAATGACAACAATAATTACAAGGCCACCAGATCTATTTTCAATTCAAATATAATGAGTGAATACATTAAAATAAGATCAACCACCCCATCCAAACCACATAAACAACTTTGATACAAAATAAATCAGAAATCCAAGAAGATCAACCTCCCACAATTCATCAACAAAATACAAGTTCCCAATTACATTGCAACACAAATTTAAATGACAAAGGATTCCTTAAATCAAAACTAACCTCCAAAGGCATTCACACCAACATGGAACCATCCAAAAACAATCCTTCAACAACAGAGGTAAAAGCATTCAACCAAGCATCCAAGGCACCAAATTTAAGAACACCTTAAATACTCAACCACACATCACTTCGCATAATAAACAACAACCAAAGATTCAAACAAGAGCAATATTTAATAACCCATCAATTAACAACCAGAACTAAATAACTTTACAACTTCCCCAAACGGAATTACTCAATTAACTAAAACAATTCATGATAATCCTCACAAGTATTCTAAAAGACTTATCCATAAAGAGAGCTTACAATTCAACCATTAAATGAATATAAAGGAAGTCAATTTTCAAAAGATTAAAATCCCATTTTACCAATAAACTAGCCAATTCGAGAATACCCTAATCAATCTCTAATTATGCCCATACATTTAAATTTCCCCTTTCATCATACTCACTTAACATTCACTTCCAATATTTAAATTAATTGTGAAAACCATTTAAGACCAATTGTCTATACTTTAAAATGACTATAATAACAATATTCTAAATTCTTAAACTACATATTAGAACTTACTACCTTAAAAACTTAAATCTATCTAAATAAATTTACACACATAAATACCTTTTAAAACCACTACTTATTTATATATTTTAACTCTTTTTGAGGAGGGAAAGTAGAAAGAGAATAGATCTTTTCTAGGAATCCAACAAGTCTACTAGATTATAACTTCACAAAATAAGAATAAGAAGATAACTTATATTAAATTCTATTTCCACCATATACATATTTAAAAATAAGAATTAAACAATCAATGCTGATATATATCTATATATATATTCACAAATTGCCCTTCTACTATATTAATCTATCAAATTTCACAATTTATCAAATTAATAGGAATTCCTTTCTATTTCCATATCTTCACTATAATAAAATTTTATTTTGATCATACCAGAAAAATAACCAATCTGATTACAGACAGAAATAATTGATACAATTAACAGTTGAATTAATGAAATCTAATTAAATGAATTAATAAAAATAAAAATAAAAATAAAAAAAAATATATATATACATAAACATATATATGTATATATATATACATATACATATATATATATTCACAATAGTTTACACGTGCATTAAAAAAAAATTATATAAAGTTTTCGTTGAAAACAACATTTAACATATAACTTTTAAATGGGAATTAAATCCCGCACGGACGGAATGCCGACCGCAGACAGTCTGTGGACTATCGCAGTAGTCCGTAGGACTGCCGTGGACAGTCTACGGACTGTCACAGCAGTCCGACGGACTGCCGTGGTAGCCTGTAGGCTGCCGCTTCCTACGGCTGGCCGGGTGGTGGGTACGGCCGCGGCCGAACCATCACCTGTCAGAATTTTTTTAAAATAAATTCAAATAATTTAAAACAATGAAATTTGAACTTTAAATTTTATATTTATATTTATTTTTATTTTTTTTAATTCGATATCTACAATTATATATAAATATGTGTATACATATATATACATATGTATGTATGATATATGTATATATATATATATACATCTATATATATATATTGTATACAAAAATAATTCGAATATAGAGAAATATCACAAGTTACTGTTTCAACATAAATTTATTTACAGAATAATTTTTTGTAAAATTTATCTACAAGTGAGGATTTACACAACCCGAAATTCCCAATGAGAGATTATTCTTAAGTTGAGTTATTATATTCTCCCGACCAAGTTATAGTATTGGTTATTTCTAGAATTCCAAACATAGTTTCATTTTAATAATCAACAGTAAAAACCCAACAAATAATTTCATTTAAATAAACAACAGTCCCAAGCTCCCAAAAATTACAATCTAATAATTGACAGTCCAGAACCCAACCAAATCCCATTTTAATAAATAGCAATCCCGATCCTCAAATGATAATTTCATGCACAATGAAACAAATCCAATGAATTGCTATTTTATTTAATGCTACAACAAATAATAAAAAAAAGGAACCTAGCATCCTGTGTTTGAAGAAGATCTGTAGAAGCTCTATCCCTTTTGTCGATCCAATCCTCCACCAACGAATGTTTCCCACAACAGCTCCAAGATCCTCCCTCAAACTTAAATCTTCATCCTCAAATGAATTCTCAGAAGAATAAAAGAATGCAATACTATACAGAAAGATGACTGCCAAATTCTCCAAAATCTGTTGGAAAAAGAATGCCACCCCTTCCCAATCCAAAATAAATAAAATCTCACACAAGAAGCCTCTTCTGTTTCCTCTTCGAGAGAATACCAACAGTCACATTTCAAGAAATAAATCAAATAATATTTAATCCTTAATTCTTTTTGTTGCCTTTTCATGTATTTATATTTCATTTTCTTTTATCATGCATTTTGATTAAACTAAATAAATTTAAATCCACAAAAATGAACTTTTTATTTGAATATATATTCATTATCTCCACAATGCACTATTAATTAATTACTTCTACATTAGAATAATTAAAATCAACCATTTACAAGATTCTAAATAAGTATCCAAAATAATTATCTTTTCAAGATTATTTGTTCATAGTTATTATTAACTTCAATTTAACACAATAATTTAAATCAATTTATCTAATAATATCACTTTTACTTTTAACGAATTAGTTTGATTTGATCATTTGTTCTAAATCATTTGATTTAATTTGATTGATTATTATTTTAATTTCTAATCATATTTTAAATAACCTTGCAAATCACTTATGATTTAATTAATTATTTAAACATGATTACTAACATATGATATTTTCCACACAATCAAATAATATAGTAATCAATGAAGCACACACAGAAACTTACACACAAGTCCAAAACAACCGATACAGAGGGGCATTACATCCTCCCCCCCTTTAGATATTGACTTACTCTTGGAAGTCGAGCTCAAGCATAAACATGGTAACACAACAATATTAATGATTATAAGCACATCAACACCATAAATTAAAACATCAATTAAACATCATCAAGTAAACAATGAAAATTAAACAAACCAAAAATAAGGAAATGATACCAAAACAAAAGTGGTGGCAGGGTTGCAACCAAACCAATTTGACAAACACAAGGACAGATGACAAACTAGGTTGGGGAACTTTCTTGTCAGTTCCTATTTTCCACATCAATCCCATTGGGCGTTTATGATGCTCGCCCTATCCTGACAATGCAGGTGGAATCGAGACTTAGTTCCTGCAATCCTGCATGCAAACAAACGTTGTGCACAATACATATATATATCACAATTACTTCATGAGAGGAACTCCCAGCATAGTAGGGCACTCGCAAGCAAGTGATACTACACTGTCCCTCCCACCAAACCACACACATAGTAATCAAAACAATTCTAGTAACTCGTAAACAATTTTCTTCTAATTAATTAGGAAATATTCATATAAGGATACTAACCATAAACCTAATTCATCCACTAAAATGAATTACTACTTGACATTATAAGTATCTATACCTGCATATTACAATTACATTACCTTCATCACTATGCTTTCTGAAGCCCACTTCCTGTAAATCAAAAGCTACCATAGAGCATTGCACATTAGTACCAATAATTCAAGTTGCATCTTCGCCTAAAGATACTATATTCTACTAAAATCATAAAATAATTATCCACAAAACCTCACATTTTCGTTAAAACTCATAATTTTCACACAAAGAACTCCACTTTAACCATTATTCAACACCAAAATTCACATTAATTTCAATAAAAAGGGTAAAATTTTACACCTTCACAAATTCAAGAAAACATAATTCATCACTCAAGGACAACAAAATCGCAAATCCACACACACTTGACATAATCACACACATAAAACACATCACCAAGAAACACATCACACTAAAACTCAAGGGTCCATAGAGCATCCCCGACAGGAAGGATATCAGTGCATTGCGCACTACACCGAGGGTCCTATCCTTTCCCATCAGTTTCCTGCACCATCGACCCGACACCATCAAACGAAAGAAATTCAAATTCACAACAATGACAAAAGAAAAGTGAAACTCAAGACTCACGGGTCTAAGCGCAAGGTTACATAGTGAGCACACATAGTGCCCAGCAGGCGAACCTAGGCTCGATACATGTTGTAACGCCCGTCGTGCGAACCCCAAAGGACAAATAAACAATAATTACAGCACAATTTTTTTTTAAAAGTAAACATAACATACCTGTAATACACATTAAATCACAACATGAATTTCATTTAAGAAGATTCATTAGCACATACATCCCTTGGGGTACACGAAGAGTCATTACGAGACTAAGATCCACACAACGACAATAAAGAATAAAACCAAAGATATAATTCATAACAAAGTAAACATTAACAAATGTATACATGATAATCATTGATAAGCAACCCTGAGTAAAAAAAGAAATGTATACATGATAATCTCCTTTAAAAACCCTTTTGTTTCATCAAGTTTGGGTAAAGAAAGTCATCAGCCACATACCCTACACATACCCATCATGTCACCATTTTTGGCCCATCATGATCCTACACATACCCCTCACTCTGAGGCAACAAAACTTTAGGCTATCGCTAAGTGAGTATCCAAAAAAGATGGATTAGTGAGAAAGTCATGCCTCTATATCTGCTTCTCACTGTATAATGAGAAATTCATGCCCATATTTAGGTTCTCATCATATGCTAACCATACCAAAGCTATACCTCTTGATAACTTTAACAAGGCATCACAAAACATGAATAGTGGGATTCACGAGGCAAGAAAACTTTGTATGCTTGGCACTCATGTACAAATAAGATGGCTCCACAGGGAAGCAAAGTGTGTTATGCAAAGTGGCCATAACATATTGTTAATGCAAAATAGTGTAAGAAATGTTCAAAGGGATTTTTCTTATTTCCTGCAAGGTCTCATCTTAGGGGACATTGTGTTTAACATATCCAAGAGAGGATAAGTCAAAAGAAATATCACGCTCTTGGAGGGAATCAAACCCAATGACACCACCAAGAAAAGGACACATCATAAGAATAAATAAAACCACATAGTGAAACATGAGTGTTGATGTATGACCCCACTTTAAAGTGGTTGCTAATTCCATTGTTGTGAGCAATTGATTTTAAGTAGAAGAATACATGAGAGGTTATTCAGAAAGCTCTATTCCAAATCATATGTTTCCAAATTCTACATCATGAATAAGGGGTTTCCCTTAAAACTCAAGAGACGCCACGCGGTGAGTCAATCTCTAAGATAGGTAGGTTGTCCGTTAACTCAGGCTTGCCTTATATATACATGGAAGGTGGTCAACTAGGGCCAAAAGAGACAACAAGTTTCATACATGAGGAAAAATGTTATATAACCCTGCCCCACTTAGCGTAGGACAAGGATGAGCCAAAATTATTAATGAGAGATTTGAAAGACAATATCAATTAAAGGAACTAGGTGTCTCAACACAAGGGAGAGAACCACAATCCTTAATATTTTGAATTTTATTAATTAAATTTTTACATTCATTAGTAGAATAACCATAAACTCTATGATATGCACAAAATGAACTCTTATAGTAAAATTGCTTTCGTGTTCTTGGATGGAGGTATATCAAATGATCTTGGAGGAGTCTTGACAAGATACCCTTTTGATCAAAAGTAGATGATGTTGCTTTATTTTACAACTTGATATCTCTTTCTTAGTACAAGGTGTCATACCTACACAAGACTCTTTAGATTTCTAGGTTTTTTTTCCTTCTTTCAAGGAAGGAGTAAAAAATAATGAACTCCAATCGTTAGTGTTTTACATAAAGGAATTGATATTAAGAAAATATTTTTCTATTTATTTAATTTATTTCAAAGGATAATAATCAAGACCACTAGTGTCTATCAGTGCATGATGCATTAATGTTAAAGTTGTCTTAGAAGAATCTTTTATAGTAAGTTGATATTGTTAAGGCTTTTTCTTTCATGGGAACATAACCAAGACCATTAGTCGTTCCTTGTGTGTTAGGCTCTATAGGGACACAGATACCTTGTTCTCTAGCACCACATCCTTTTCCACTATATACAAGTTGTTTCATAAGTTCATAACCCTTTCTAGCATATATAAATCTTTTCTATTTTGAGTCGGTGGTTTTCACCAAATTTTTTGTATAATTTTTTGTTTCTTCTTCTAAAGTGGTTGAGGTGGATGCTTTCAAAGGTTCTTTTAAGTTTTTTCTTGACATTACTATTTTTTCTTTTTCTTGCACTTCTTTATTATGATTTTTAGTTTCCCATCAAAGCTAGGTGTGACATCCAAGGAACCCCAATCATCTTCTAATAGCTTCGAGACCTCCTTAATATGTTTTTCTTGCACTGGTTCCACTTTTGTAGTTGGTGTTAATGCTTCCAAAGAATTCTCCTTGCCTCTCTCAATGTTCAAACAACTATTTGGATCAGGGTCAACTTTGATTATACCCACTTTGTTATATGATGAAGAGTTGAAGGCACTCCATTCATTGCATGAACCAATGGTCTTCCTAAAAGGAGATTGTAGGAAAGATCATGAGGCATAATATGAATAGGAGTTTGTAATGTAACTTTGTCAGTTGTAATAGGTAATGTTATCACACCAAGTGGTCATTTTCCCATGTTATCTTGAGTCCACTAATAGATAAAGAGGTAGGTTGAATTTTTTATTCATCCATGCCAAGTCTATCCAAAAGGGTCACACTACACACATTAAGAGTGGAGCCATTGTCAAAAAGGGTTATTTTTATTCCCCACCCATCTTAGTCAACTATTATCATGAAAGCATCATTTTGTTTTTGCACTTCCAAAGGAGGGAGCTCACTTTGGTGGAAAATAATGTTAGAATTCATTCCTTGAATCATGGCTGCTATGTCATTCAGTTTCACATTAGTAGGGATAGGAACTTGTTTTAAAGCACAAGTTTGTATCATGTTATGATAATGAGGGGAGGCTTGAATAAGGTCTCATAATGATATCTTAGTAGGAGTATTCTTTAGTTTCTCAACAAAATTGTACTAATTTTCATTGTGTGAAGTCAAATGAGGGGCACTAGGCAAGAGAGGGTTAGGAAATGGGAGGGATGTTGAAGGTATTTTTCTTGTTTGTGAATTTTTTCTAGTGTTTTATGTATGTGTAATGGTATTATAACTTGGTTGTTGTGACATATTATTCTTAAGTGAGTAAAGGATAAGTTTGGGTTTGTTTTGAGTTTGTGGTCATTATGAGGGTGGGTAAAGAATTAGAGGATTTTTAGGATGTCCCACAAGGTATGTAGGAGGTCCATTAATAAAGGGGGATCTAATGGACACTTTTGCATTCATAACCTCAGTAGTTTCAGTTGGATCTCTTTCTAATGAAGGAGCTTGTCTAGTGTCATGTTTTCACCATCATGTAAGGAAGTCATATCACTATTATTTGAAAGAAATATTTCAATGTTGTCATTTTATTTCACCATGATATCCTCCCTAGGAGGAGAGTTTTTAGGAGAACTACAAACTAGATGTTCATGACATTCAAAGGTTGGTTCTTCTAAAATTGGTTCATTGTAAGTAAGGGAGTCCTCAATGGTTGGATTATATTTTGTATCAATGATGGAATTCTCTTGTTCAATAATGTTTTCCCTAGGGGAAGATAGGCAACTAAGATTCTCATGAATTTCATCGATTGGATTTTCTAACATCAAAGTATCTTCTTCACAACTAGGAGGGATACTAGGAGAAGAACAAATGTGATTGTCATTATTGTCCATAATTTCATTCCTTTGTCCCATGATTTCTTCCAAAATAGGATAGGTAGGGGAGGAAACATAGAGAGAGATGTCATAGACCTTAAAGATTCGATCATCTACCACCAACCTATCATCCTCACTTACAATATGATTGTCATGATTCCTTACAATTGCATCCTCTTTCACTAAAACATTCTCACAATCAAGGGATGAATGGAAATTAGGTAAGGTGATGTTTAGAAATGTGTCTATGATCTCATCCTTGTACCATGTAATATCTCTCCCAAGGGGAGTGAGTGAAGGACAAGCAAGAATTTCATGATTCTCAATGATTGCATCTTCCTTCACCAAGATATCTTTATCACTAACATGAGAGATATCAAGAGAAGAAAAGCTATGATTATCATGATTGTCTATGCTTTCATCTTCTTCTATCACATCATTCCCACAAATAGGAGAGATAAGAGGGGTTGTAGGTTTAAGGAAAGTGTCAACATTTTATTTCTCTTGCACTAAGAGACTCTCATAACTAGGAAATGTATTGAAAGAATGGCTAACAAACTTATTGACTAAATTTTTCTTTGCAAACTTAGAAAAGATAGATACTAAAATTTGTGCAAAGTAATCTATACAAACTCAAAATGGAAAGGGACTTAAAATGCATGCAACACAATGACCTAGAATGAAATGTGTATGCAATTTTTTAGATTATAAACAAGGAAATTTGCTGATTACACTATAAAAAAATCTGAAAATGAAATGTTGTAAGTACCATTTTGAATTTTGACAATGTACTAAATGAAGAAAATTAAGCTAGATTTAATGAAATTAACGAAACAAAAACATAGTAAACTGAAATAGATAGCTAACAACAACAAAAAGAAACACAAAAATGATGTTTTTAATGTTGTAAAAGGAAGTTTTAGATCTCATCTAGTAATAATTCACCCAGAGGGGTGTATGACTCCTAGTTAGGGTTTTTGAAGGGTTCAAATGTTGAAAAATACACAACACAAAATTCCTAGAAAGTAGGTAAAATAACATGTATTGGGAATAAATCGCCTAGAGGGGTGTATGAGTCCTAGATTAGAGTTTTCTGACCAAATTCAACAAATTCTAAGTTTTTTATAAGGTTTTTAACTTGTATGTTGTGTTGAATATTTTTAATTGCAAAATTTCAGTGAAATTGAATGATCTAAGATTCAAAAATGCAACCTATATGCACTTCTCGCCAATGCAAGATTTAGAAACCCTAGATGCAAATTAACTATTGTAAAGTTAATGTAAGATAAATCTAGGACTATGATGCACTCCAAATAAGAAATAAGGTTCTCTAAAGGCTAGGTTCACCAAAATGAAATAAAGAAAATAGGTGTTCCCCCTTTTGGGAGATGGAACAAAAACTAGGGTTTAGGGACCTATGCCTATTTTCTCCAAGTTTCATTCAAGGAAACTCTAGAGATCTCAACCCAAGGATGGAATGAGGGAAAGAGATCTACTATAAGGGTGTCCTATAGTGTGATTAAAGATTAAAGGAGGGTTCATCACCAAGCTAGGGCTTGGAAAGACTAGTAACATGCAAAACCTAATGATAAAACCTAATGATGTGCAAGATTCAAGTAAATGATCTAGAAATGAATGAAAATCAAAAAAATAAACTGAGAAAGTATAGAGGCATACATTGAAACCTATAGAAGTTCAGAATAAAGTTTAAAATGTTGAAAATTCTAACTTTATTGCTTATTGGGACTCATATGCTAGGCTAGGTGATTTAGTCCCAGATTAGGGTTTTTGGGTAGGAATAGGAATCTAGTAGCAACAAGTTTGGAACTCCTAAAATCTAGAAAAATAATTGTATGAGTAATCATACACCACAAGTGGTGTATCAGTCCTATTCTAATTTTCTAGAAATTCAAAGTCTGAATCTACTCTTCTATCTCTGCTCTTCCTTCTCAACATGATTTCTAGATCTAAAATGTTGAATTTTTCTCTATAATTGTCTTTTAGTATTCTTGCATTTACAAGGTGACAACTTTGATGAATTTGCAACCATGAAATTTTTTCTCCAATCTTTCTCTTCAATGTATCTTCAACCTAGATCTATAAATCACACACTATAGAGAGGGAAAAATGTTGTTTTGTTAGTAGAAAGGGGTTTTCCTTGGTCAAACCCTATTTTTGTAATCAAACTTTGAAATGAATATAAATTATAATGAAGGAATGATGAATGAAAAATATGCAATCCTAAAACTCACCAAACCCTTGAATAGGATGTTGCAAACATGTATGTGTAGACATGCAAAATATACTGATTGACATTACACATCTAAACCTGACCACTAACATCGCTTCATCTTGAATCATCCTTTTCGTTCAACCATTTAATCAAATACCTTTATTTGATTAAATTCATCAATATTCCTCTCTTTAATTAAATAAATTAGTTATCTAATTAAGTCATCCTTTCTCGCTAATTGAATCAATCACCGGACTAATTATCCCTATTTAATTAAATAATCAATTTTATTTGATTTCAAATTCTAAAGTCTTTCCATTAAATTAAATAAATTAAAACCTTTGAGATTTAATTCCAATCTCATCTCTTGTTAAATAAAACAAAAATCTTTATTTACTTAATTTTGAAACTATAGCCTTTCTCTCATATTTGATTTTAAATCAATCTATAAATTCATCAATATGTCACACTATCTTAATCTCTCAATAAATTAATTAACCTTGATTAATTTAATCTCCTCTCATGTCCCATCCTCTAGCTTTTGCAACTTGCACATGAAAATAGATTTAATTCATTTATTAAATCTCCATTTTCTCTCAAAAGGCATAAAAAAGGAATATTCTTCAAATTATAATTCAAAATTCAAGTGGAATTTTTCCTTCCAACAAGGTATTTACTCCACCTAGAAAGTCCTTTTTCCTTGATCCAAGTGGCATTCAATGCACCCTCTTTCCATCATACATTTCATTTCAACAATTTCAAAACTCAAATATATGCATTCATTGACACATTCTTCAAAACTTGCACATCCTCCATCTATTCACATATTGACAAGTGGAACTTTGTCATTGGTTGATTCTTAGTCCTACATTTCTCTATTTTGGACTTCTCTTCAACTTGACATTCTATAAATAAGAGGCTTCATTCCTTATTTGATCACCTACAATTTGAGAAAACTTACTATACTCAAATCCACACTCAAATTCATAGCAAATCTCATCCATTTTTATCCAATCTTAGCTAGGTTATGTAGATTTTCATCTTGGAACATACTTCAATCATCAACAAAGTGGATCACTCTTCATCACCAATCATCATTACATCATTGGAGTTGGGAAAGGGCCAATTTTCACATCAAAT
>VDFB02061876.1:0-20689 GCA_007258455.2 Sequoia sempervirens | reverse complement strand
ATTACTTTGCCTCGTACTGAAGCCAAAATCAGTAACTTTTTTGGCATGAAAGGTGACTGTGAACTTTGATATGCTGCCTCTTAACAGATTCATGGTGAGTGTTCATTTCTAGGAACACATACTCTAACAAATGACCCAACTCATGAGAATATTGATGTATGCTATATGAATCTTTGCTTATAGACTATTGTAATCTTCAAAAATTCATATGCCCTACTTGTAAGGTGATACGCTTTTAGGGTCTTCATGTTGCTTGAGGTGAACCATTATTGCTTTGCTTGAAGTCTGCCCTTGAACCCTTTCCTTCATTAGTTGGCAATGCCCATCCTTCCTTGCCATTCTTGGACTATACTTTTGCATTAGAATGATATTTTTGATTGTTTCTTTCCACATGCATTCATCTTGACTGTCCAAACTTTACAATCTCTTATCACTATTATTGAATCTTTTGTAATGTGACTGTCATCCTCTATCTCTTGATCACTAGCCTCATTATGCTTGATTGCCTATGTGTAGAGTCTCCCTAGATTTGTCTTCATTGCATAGTGAACTATTATTCTTGCTTATACCATCTATAAATCTGCCTCCTATGCTTTCAACCTCTTATATGTTGTCTCTTTCAATAGGTTGTCTTCCTTAATGACTGTTAAGACTGCCACTTGTTTGATGATTTCTTTTGTATGTATCTATAAATGATGACTTGTGGCTATCAAGGTGGGATAGAGTCTTAAAAGGGCATTAGGTCTCCAAGGTGTTTTCCATCACAGAATCAAAGTGTCTAGAAACTATTTTGTGAAAGCTATCTAAGGTGATTCAAAAGTTAGAAGTAGTCTTAAAGGTAGGGTTACTATTGTTGATGTTTGATCAAGGTGGTTCCTATGTTCTCATAACAGTATAGTAAACTACCCCTCAATCTATGCACATTCCACTTCATATCAATTTTAAAGGACTGTCCCTTCACACACAATCCATTAATGACTATCATAAACTTACTCATTTATAACTAATCTTTTGCATTTATGACTAATTTGTGAAGCCTAAAAATTTCCCTTGCATTTAGTTGACTGTCCTTTCAACCACATTATGTCAAATAGCTCTTCAATAGGAAGTTGTTCCAAAACATTCAGAGAAAGTACAATTCAATTACTTACATATGCACTTGCATTAGGTCCTATTAGCATTTTTGAAGAACAGGGACATTACTTTGCCTTGTACTGAAGCCAAAATCAGTAACTTTTTTGGCATGAAAGGTAACTGTGAACTTTGATATGCTGCCTCTTAATAGATTCATGGTGAGTGTTCATTTCTAGGAACACATACTCTAACAAATGACCCAACTCATGAGAATATTAATGTATGCTATCTGAATCTTTGCTTATAGACTATCGTAATCTTCAAAAATTCATATGCCCTGCTTGTAAGGTGATACGCATTTAGAGTCTAAATGTTGCTTGAGGTGAACCATTATTGCTTTGCTTGAAGTCTGCCCCTGAACCCTTTCCTTCGTTAGTTGGAAATGCCCATCCTTCCTTGCCATTCTTGGACTATACTTTTGCATTAGAATGATATTTTTGACTGTTTCTTTCCACATGCATTCATCTTGATTGTCCAAACTTTACAATCTCTTATCACTATTATTGAATCTTTTGCAATGTGACTATCATCCTCTATCTCTTGATCACTAGCCTCATTATGCTTGATTTCCTGTGTGTAGAGTCTCCCCAGATTTGTCTTCATTGCATAGTGAACTATTATTCTTGCTTATACCATCTATAAATATGCCTCCTATGCTTTCAACCTCTTATATGTTGTCTCTTTCAATAGGTTGTCTTCCTTAATGACTGTTAAGACTGTCACTTGTTTGATGATTTCTTTTGTATGTATCTATAAATGATGACTTGTGGCTATCAAGGTGGGATAGAGTCTTAAAAGGGCATTAGGTCTCCAAGGTTTTTCCATCACAGAATCAAAGTGTCTAGAAACTATTTTGTGAAAGCTATCTAAGGTGACTCAAAGGTTAGAAGTAGTCTTAAAGGTAGGGTTACTATTGTTGATGTTTGAGCAAGGTGGTTCCTATGTTCTCATAACAGTATAGTAAACTACCCCTCAATCTATGCACATTCCACTTCATATCAATTTTAAAGGACTGTCCCTTCACACACAGTCCATTAATGACTGTCATAAACTTACTCATTTATAACTAATCTTTTGCATTTATGACTAATTTGTGAAGCCTAAAAATTTCCCTTGCATTTAGTTGACTGTCCTTTCAACCACATTCTGTCAAATAGCTCTTCAATAGGAAGTTGTTCCAAAACATTCAGAGAAAGTACAATTCAATTACTTACATATGCACTTGCATTAGGTCCTATTAGCATTTTTGAAGAACAGGGACATTACTTTTCCTCGTACTGAAGCCAAAATCAGTAACTTTTTTGGCATGAAAGGTGACTGTGAACTTTGATATGCTGCCTCTTAATAGATTCATGGTGAGTGTTCATTTCTAGGAACACATACTCTAACAAATGACCCAACTCATGAGAATATTGATGTATGCTATCTGAATCTTTGCTTATAGACTATTGTAATCTTCAAAAATTCATATGCCCTGCTTGTAAGGTGATACGCTTTTAGGGTCTTCATGTTGCTTGAGGTGAACCATTATTGCTTTGCTTGAAGTCTGCCCCTGAACCCTTTCCTTCGTTAGTTGGCAATGCCCATCCTTCCTTGCCATTCTTGGACTATACTTTTGCATTAGAATGATATTTTTGACTATTTCTTTCCACATGCATTCATCTTGACTGTCCAAACTTTACAATCTCTTATCACTATTATTGAATCTTTTGCAATGTGACTGTCATCCTCTATCTCTTGATCACTAGCCTCATTATGCTTGATTGTCTATGTGTAGAGTCTCCCCAGATTTGTCTTCATTGCATAGTGAACTGTTATTCTTGCTTATACCATCTATAAATATGCCTCCTATGCTTTCAACCTCTTATATGTTGTCTCTTTCAATAGGTTGTCTTCCTTAATGACTGTTAAGACTGTCACTTGTTTGATGATTTCTTTTGTATGTATCTATAAATGATGACTTGTGGCTATCAAGGTGGGATAGAGTCTTAAAAGGGAATTAGGTCTCCAAGGTGTTTTCCATCACAGAATCAAAGTGTCTAGAAACTGTTTTGTGAAAGCTATCTAAGGTGACTCAAAGGTTAGAAGTAGTCTTAAAGGTAGGGTTACTATTGTTGATGTTTGAGCAAGGTGGTTCCTATGTTCTCATAACAGTATAGTAAACTACCCCTCAATCTATGCACATTCCACTTCATATCAATTTTAAAGGACTGTCCCTTCACACACAGTCCATTAATGACTATCATAAACTTGCTCATTTATAACTAATCTTTTGCATTTATGACTAATTTGTGAAGCCTAAAAATTTCCCTTGCATTTAGTTGACTGTCCTTTCAACCACATTCTGTCAAATAGCTCTTCAATAGGAACAAAGAATAGCAACTCACAAAAATAATCACTGGGAGAGGATCTATTGACAATCAACATAGACATCTTTTAGTAGGAAAGAAAATATAGCTTGGGTTTGTGCAAAGCACATTCTTAAAAGAGATTCCAGGAGCTTCTTGCAAAGCACTAGATATGCTTATCTCTAAACTTTCCACTTTTACTTATTGTTGATGGTGCCTAAACTCCACATGGGCTACCGCACCTATTATGTTAGAATAGGGGATTGATTGTCTTAGACCAAGTAAAGGAAAAAATTATGCTCGCATAAATAAAGACAATAGGTAAGTCAATGCCACTCACAATTACATCAACTACATGAAACAATGGCTAACATTATTGTTTTTAACTTTATAGTTGCTAACAAAAATGAGGTTCAAATTAGCATTAGGGAGTCTACAAGAACTTCCATTGGCAATCTCTTCCCTACATATGCGTTTTGCATACCTCGGTAATTTTCTACCACCAAATGATAAAATAAACAAGATCATAAACAAAAAATTCTCTACAGTTTATTCAATCTCTACCTCTGAGCACTGCCTAGTATAGCCTTTACACAAACCTGCAAACTTTTGATGTAATTATTGCTAGTGTGGACTATTTGTAATGAGATTGTCACATGGCTTTAGATTTCCTTTGTTTACAAAATGGAGAATGAACAATATTTTAATTTTTTAAGGTTTGTAGTAGGTCCTCTCTTACTTTTTTTTGTCACTCCATTGAAAGGTGCTTAACCTTGTTCATTGATGAGATGATTTCCCTTGGATGTTAGTATATATGGTTTATTCAACCTACCGATTGACCAAAACACCTTGTAATTATATGGATATATTGATAGGGAGAATAAAAATTACTAGAGAACGTCCCAAAACCAGTTTCCATTACTATTTCTAACATTCGACCTGTCACTTCTCTTTGCAACTGACCTCTATGTGAGACATGACTCAATTCCTTACCTCTTTTAAGGTCACTTTGCCTTAGATTCCACTTACGATGCCTCTGAAACTACACCTTGAATTCCATTTAGGATACATATGAAAATGTCTACTCTCGTGTGCCTCTTAAGTATCAATATCACTCAATATAAGTTTCCACAAAAGTTCATTTTTTTATTTTTTAAGATTATGGGTACAGAGGAAGTGTTGCCGCTAACATGGAGGGAGCTTTTGGGGGACTATAGATACCCAGAAAGTGTCGCCACTAACATTAGAGAGGTTTTTTATAATGGATTATGGGTAACCCAGAAGTGTTTCCACTAACATAGAGGAAGAACATGACTCAAACATGTGTGAATGATGGTAAGCTCCCTAGGACTTTTGTTACTAAGGTGATTTATATTATTTCTTAAGTGACGATGGCTTCAGCCATTGTTATGCTTGGTATTGGTGCCTAAACTTATAAAGTTGCATTCACCTAGTTTGGTCATTGAATGGTAAAATATTCTCCAACTTACATTGGAACAACACTATTGTTTTATAAATCACTGAAGCATTCCAACTTAGTGATTAGGGAAACATAGGACAAAAGACAAACAAAATGCATAGCATAAAAGTTGCAAGCCAAGTTCCTTCAATAGATCCCTTTGCAGTTGAGTTTAGTTAATAACAACAAGCTTGAAGCATGTATCTTTCAATGGTCTTGACTGTGTTTCATGACAAACTGGTAAAAACCAGTGTTTGGGGTAGATTACTGAGATTTGATTTGGGTGAGTGGTCCAACTTGAGAGTCAACGAGTTTTGATAGTTTCCATGGTGTATGAAAGTCCTTTTCTTGATAGATTTTGGGTGTGTAGATAAGATTGAAGCTCTTGTCTACTTATTGTTAACGAAGGGCAGTGTTAACACAGTCATGTTTAGGACAGTGTGTATAGTTGGAGTCTCATATGTTGAGTGGACATAAAAACTTGTTGAAATGTGTTCTTTTAAGGAGACTTGTGTGTTTTTGAATCTAGTTGAAGAATGTGGTGTGTCCTTGTTGTTGGGAGTTAAGGATGGATGAGCATTGTAGCCTAGAGAGCTAATTGTTATTTTGGGTAGTCTATCTTTGAAAGTTCCTGTATTTGGGTTATTCCTGTAAAATGTATAATTGTTGGCATGGGAATGAAATTGGATTGTTGTTGATGTTTGTTATTCTCGTGGACAGGTATTGAAGCACTTGTATGGGTGATAAAGCTTGTTTGGATAGGACTTGGAGACTTTTGAAAAGGCGGGCAAGGAATTCGGAGTTTGTTGCAACAAATTTGAAGTCAGCGAAGCCCTCTGCAGTGAATTCAGAGGTAATTCAAAACCCTCATTGCCAAAAGTAAGCTGATAGGAAAAATAGGCATATTCCATTCTCAGTAGGTAAACTTCAAATGAATGTAAGATAGATCTCAGAACAATGACTCATTATATCCTCTTCTTTCTGTTATGGTCTCTACTAAAATTGACTACTTTCAACAATGTTTTGGCATCTCTATTTTCAGATTTATGTTTTTTCTTTAAATCAAAAACTAAATTAATACTGGAATGCACAATATTACAGATGGATCAGTGTCAAAGGTTGACTACTGATCAATATCATGCATATGATGAGAGAGTAGCTAATGAGAGGGACATTGACAAATATCCATGTCCATGTAAAAATTGTCTTGGTGGAAAGGTGAAAAAAAGAAATATGATTTATCGACATATGATAAGATATGGGCATAGTGGTATAAGCCCTTGGGCTTACAATTATTATGAAGATATGATAGAATTGCAGACTATGAGAGATGAAGAGGAAACAAACATAGATGAAGTGGCACCAAACATAGATGAACAAACAAAAATGTTTGATGAAGGGTTTGAAGTTGATAGAATGTTGAATGAGGGTCTAAATGATGATTGGGCCAAGTCAATGGAGGATGCTTTAAAGCCTGTCTATGCTAATTGCAAGTTAAGTCATTTGGCAACAATCCTTCAAATTCTTAACTTGCAAGTGGTACATGGCTGGACAAATGAGAGTGTAGATCAAGTTATTGGCATTATTAAGTTCATTGTTACTAGCTGACTCCACATTACCAACAAAATGAAGTCAATGTAAAAAGAAAATTAGTAAGCTCGGCTTGGGGTATGAAAACATCCACACTATTTACACCAACACCCCCCTTAACTACAACTTAGGGAGCATTATTATGCAAAGCTACAAAGATAAGTCCTGGCTATAAGTTCATGTTAGGTACCCATGTACATATTGTTGGAAACTTTTGCTATTGATGTCAACATTGACAACACAAGTTTCCAACAACCAAGTTCAAACCTCATGGGGTCTTTCCCTATCACATCAAAAATTGAGATTGTTTGACCTTGGTGTTAAGAGGAGACCCTTTGGTGAAATGGTGGGGCTTCTTTCCTATAGAGACAACAACAAAAGGCTCATACCCTTAATATCATACATTTTTTTTCTACTTGTTTTATCCTTATTTAATCTAATGTTTGAGGGATGACAACCATTGGAGGTGATGCAAACTTGAGCGATTTGAATTTGAATTTTGACACTGGTGTTTATGGTGGTGAAATTTATGTCCAAGCTACAAATTTCGATACTCATGCTAATGTTGTTGATAAGGCTGACTTGAATGCCACAGAGGTGGTCAAAGATTTAGACTATGTGGGTTAGAGTGTGAATGTAGTTTACAAGGATGGATGTGTGGTGGAGCCAATGGTGGAGGTCCCTTTTTTTGTTTCCAAAGCTATGGTGGCTCAAGCGTCGCTTGAAGAGTCAACTAAGGAAGTTGTTTGGGCCCCTTTAGGTGAGTTTTCTAGTGCTTCTTCTCTTCACAAGAAACTTGGGGAACATGTACTAGTGGAAAATTTTCTTTCGATAGGTCCATCTTCTCTTCTTAGGAAATGTTGGTTTGACTTATTTAATTCTAAACTTAAAGGTAAGGGTGTTTCTTCTGAGTTAGTTTCTTCTTCGCTTGAAGCTGGTGGTATTGTCCTCTCTATTCTAGACTCTATTGTGGATAAAATTATTTCTTTAATGGATTTCTCTCACATGGGAAAATTCTTGGGGACCCGACCTAATATTGAGGATGTTTTTTCTTGGGTTCACAAAAAATGGGTTCTTAAATGATAGGTGGAGGTTGTTGCAATGGCTAAAGGATTTTTCTCTTTTGCCTCTTATTGTGATGAGGATTTAAGAATGGTTTTTCAAAGGGTCCTTAGCTTTTTGGTCATTCAACTCTAGCTCTACATCCTTGAGGGTTAGGTATGGATTTATCTAAGTTTATTTTTCATTCCACTCCAGTCTAGGTTAAACTTTTGAATTTTCTAATAGAATATTGGGATGAAGAGATTTTTAAAGTTCTTGTAAAATCTTTTGGGTGTCTAGTCTCTATTGATGATGCAACCTTGTCTAGAAGGCATCTGGTTGCTGCTAGACTCTGTGTCATGATTGATCATGATGCTAACCTTTCAAATTTCATTCTCCTGAACTCTAAAGGGTATGTGCAGGATCATGATGGGCCAAAAATTGGCAATATGATGGGTAAGTGTAGGGTATGTGGATGACAACTTTTTTTTACCCAAAATTGATGAAATGAAAAGGGTTTTTAAAGAAGATTTTCAGCTTTCCATCAATATAAATTATGCTTTACTTTGGATTTAATTAATAACTATTATTCATTTTCTATTTTAATTATGACTAAAGTCCTGATTGATAGGCTGATTGAAAAACATCTATAGCTTTCAAACAGTATCACATTTTTTGAATCTGAAACATGCATCACATTCTATGCTTTGCATACTATAGGATTAAAAAAAAAATGAATTTCATGAAGTTTTGACCAAGTTAAGGTGGTCAGACATATGAGTTTTTATATTTTTAAAAATTTGTAATTAAAAATTCATAATTAATTATTTACTTGGAAAAAATTACAAAAATATGCATCACATCTAGACATGAGTCCTCTACTTATATCTAAAATCTATAAAAAAATATTATCATTTTATTGTGGTTAGGGTGGTCAGACGACACCACTTTTTTTTCCCTGAAATTTAAGTACTACTTCATTGAAATTTCAAATTTTCACCAAATAGTTTTTTTTTTTAAAAACCTAGTAGTTTAGAAACTGCATTCAATTTTCCATAGATTATATTCTTACATATTTTTGAAATAACATAGATAACTTATTCAAATTTTTACGACAAGTTGCCTAACTCTGATTTTTTTGAATTTTTTGCCACTTAAGGGCTTGTTTTTTCCATGATGATCTTGTACATACCCTAAAGTGAGAAGTTGGAAGAAACAAATTATTTTTGAATCCTTCCCCTTTGCATGTTTTAAATCTAAAAAAATGGGGCATTGGGCTAAGGATTTCCCTTCCAAGGTTGTATGCCCTAAGCCTAAAGTTTGGAAGGTGAAGGAAGTTAAGGATTTTGTTTTCCCCAATTCTAATCAGGCAACTCTTAAGGAAGGTCAAATCTTGGAAACTATTGTAAATGTTGATGTTGTTCTCTAATGATGGTGCCATTAGGAATGTTGTTGTAGCCTTTTTTGAAAAAATTTTAGAGGATGTTATTGTTGTGGATCAACAAAGGTTGGATACTTCTCTGGAGGTCATTCCTAACTTGTTGTCTAAAGATCTTAATAGGGGTGTTGTCGCTATCCCTTCTACTCAAGAAATCAAGAAGGTGGTTTTTTCCTTTCAAGGCAACAAGGCTCTTGGGCCTGACGAATTTCCTCTCCTATTTTTTCATGCCTATTTGGATATTATTGTGACTGATGTCATTAATATGACTAAGGAATTATTTGGATGTAAAAATTTTCTCAAGGAGTTGAATTCTACATTTATTATTCTTATTATGAGGTCTTCTAATTCTAATGCCTTTGGGAAATTCAAACTGATTATTGTATACAACTTTATTCACAATATTTTCTCAAAGTTTTTGGCTCTCAAGCTTCAATGGGTTTTCCCAGGCATATCTCCAAGCATCAAATTGGTTTTATACTTGGCCACCAAATTTTGGATTCTATTATTATTGTGCATGAATTTTCCCACTCTTTTTCTTCCAATAAGAAGTCAAGGTTTTTTCTTAAGTTGGATCTTCTCAAATCCTATGATAGGGTTAATCAAAACTGTATTTTGAAGGTATTGGCTCATTTTGGCTTTTTTCAAAATTTTTTATAGATTTTGGAGCAACTCATCTCTAATCCTTCCTTTGCTATGTTGATTAATGGATTCCCCTCTCCTTTTTTTGTACCTCAAGAGGTATTAGGCAGGGGGGTCCTATTTCTCCACTACTTTTCATCTTGATGGTAGAGGTGTTACGTCAGAATACTCATAAGGTGTTTGTGGACGGTTCATTGCAAGGCCCGATTCCCTCTTTTTGGTGCACACCTATCATGCACTAACAATTTGTTGATGACACTATCATCATGGGTGAATCCTTGGTTAGAGAAATTAAGGTCATTAAGTTGGTGACTGATGGTTATGAGAAAGTTTATGTTCAGCATGTGAACTTTCCTAAGAGTCATCTTTTATTTCTCAACACTTTAGAGTACCTTCAAATTAAGCTGGCAAGGATTTTATCATGTAATCAAGGATCTTTTCCTTTTATTTATTTGGGTTTAATTTTGTGTGTGACTAAGATTCCAAACTCATTTTGTCTTGGTCCTTTGGATAAGTTTAATAAAAAACTAGTGAGTTGGAAGGGGGCTCTTCTTAGTTAGGGTGGTAAGGTGCAACTTATCTCCTCTACTTTGCAAAATATTCCTCTCTATGCCTTGAGTTTGTTCAATATTTTGGTAAAATTTGAAGAAAATATGGAACAAATCATGAGACATTTTTTGTGGTTTGGGATGGAAGAAAATTCTAAAATTCCTCTCCTTTCTTGGGATCATGTTTGAAAACCGAAGAAGTGGGGTGGGCTTGGTTTGAGAAGTATCAAATCCTTCAATATGGTTCTTCTTTCAAAAAATATTTGGAGGCTTTTTAGTGGTGAGGCAAGTTGTTCTTCTTTGATAAAGAGTAAATATATTTCAAAGGTGGGGAGAGTTTGGTATTTTCTTCAAGTTGACTTCATTCATTTTGGCTCCTACTTCTAGAAGAATATTGTGCCTTGTAGATATCTTATTTTCAAAGGTGTTAAGTGGCTGCTTGGTGATGGCAATAGGATATTGTTTTTGGAAGATGTGTGGTGCACGATGGTGGCCTGCTTATGAATTATCCTTGGGCCCCTCCTTTGAGAGACATTTGTAAGCAAGTCTTTGGTAATTTGGTGGTAGATTATTTTCATAATAGATCTTGGAAGGACTTGCAGATCTGGGATCCTTGCTTGGCAGTTCTCCAAAATTTCCTAAAATAGATTTGTATTCCTCAGTTCCTAAAACCTAATCATGTGATTTAGGTCCCTCAGGCCAAGGGTTTCTTATTTGTTTCTTTAACCTTGATTACTTCTCTGGTAAAGTATAATCCTTTACCATTCTAGGGGAACCTTTGGATCAATTTGTTCATTCATAAGGTTAATATCTTCTTGTGGCTTTTGATGCAAAGAAATATTTTGACTCTAGACACTCTTTGTAGAAGGGAATTTTCTATTCCAAATAGATGTGCATTGTGTGAGTGATGCAAAAATTTCTTTTCATCTCTTCATTAGTTGTACTTTCACCTCCCTCATTTGGAGTAGGTTCCTCTCTCTATGGAACCTTGAATAGGTTTTTCTTGATTCTTTGCAAATTCTTTTTGAATAGTGGCATTGTCCTTCACCTAACCCCTCCCTTCGATTGCTCTAGTCCCTTATGGCCCCCCACATTGCCTAGGGCTCACAAAAGAAAGAAATCATAGATTTTTCAAAGATTCCAAACTAAAAGAGGATATTATTTTTCTCAAAATCCAGACGGTCATTGTTGAGAACTTTTCTATCTAGTTTTTGGATTATCCATGGGTTGCTCCAACCAATAGATTTATTGCCTATGATCTTTTGGTTACTACAAATTGGAGGCTAATCACTCAATTATCTTTTCCTATCAAATCCTTAAATAGTTCTAGAAAGAATACTACTTGGAAGCACCCTCCTCTTGGATAGGTCAAAGTTAATTTTGATGGGCATCCAAGGGGAACCCTGGGCCTACAAGTTGTGGGGGGTGTTGAGGAATGAACATTCCAAGTTCTTATGCATGGTGGAACTCCCATTGGGAAACTAGACTAATCATCACAATGAGGCCAAAGTTGCTTACATTAGTATTAAAACTATGTTAGAGAGGGTTGTTTCTAAAGTGTGAATTGAGGGTGACTCCCTCAACATTGTGAAGTGTTTGAATGGATCTAGAATCCAAGCTATATGATTGAGTCACTCATTAATGATTCTATCATGATCTTGAGGTCATTCAAAGGGACCTGTGTTTCTCATACATATAGGGAAGGAAATTCCCAAGCAGATTTCTTTGCAAACGAGGTTGTTAGTCTTATTAATTTTAAGGTGTGGGAAGAATACTCTTCCCTTCCCAAGAGGGCTAAAATATTATTACAAGATGATAGCTATACTTGAGTTTTTGATAGGGGTGATCAAGTAATAATCTCTCCCTTACATGCCACATGCTTTATGGGTTGTGTTTGGCCCAATCTTGAGATCATTTGCATTTTTAGAAGTGTTCTTGGGTTCTAGTTTCTACTATTGTTTGGAATTGCTAAAATGGGAATGGATAGGAGTAGGCTCAAACCCATCGCTTATGACAAATGGAAGAACAAATGCAAAGTATGGAAAATTATAAAACATGAGAATTGTATGCCTTATTTGGAGAGGCTTCATATTTTTTCCATGAATCCTCCATTAAATTCATTCGTTGATAGCATAAAAATTGCATAAAGGTGGATGGGATTTAGTTCAACATCACTATAGACTTCATTTCCTTTATTACTAGCTTATCAATGGAGGGATGGAAATTTTACAAAGAAAGGAAAAGTAATGAAGATGCAATGGATCAATTCTTTAAGGGAAATGAGAAAGATGACCTGGTGAAACTTCCCTCTTGGGTCTATGACCATCTTTCACTTAAGCGCATTTGGGTTGATGTAGTAGAAGTTGTGGTGAGGTATGTAACCCTTGACAGTTAATTTTCTACCGTATCTTAGGGAATCATTTCAATCTACTCAATCACATCAAACATAATTTGCATGTTTCATTTCCATTTTTCCTTTTGTCCTCTATAGAGGTTTTTGTCTATGATCACCTCAAGAATCATAAGACTTGTGCTCCATGAAGGGTTCATTTTTCTCATCATGGAGCATGTGAGAGCTAACACTCCAGCCAAGTTTTTCAAGGGAAAAGAGAAAATCATTGGTGCCAACTCTTATTCTACTAGCTCAGATTCTGATGGTGATGGGGATGATGAGTGGAAGGTGGATGAAGACACCACTATTGTGGTCACCTCATCCCCTATTGACTCTACCAATAAAAATGGAAGAAAGGGACACTAAAGAAGAAGGATCCCGCCAAGAAACTTATCATTCATAGGATAAATTCTAGTGGTTCATTGTCTAGAGAGGATGATTCTACATAGAAAAAGGTTGGGCCTCAATGGCAGGAAAACAAAAATAAGGCCGAGTTACATGGTCCAGATTCAAAAGACTTTAGGAAGGATGATGAAGAGCATTTGGTTTAGTTGGAGGAATTTGCAAATTTTTTGCTTCACTGGAGGGTTTCTAAGAGATTGGCTATAATACAGAGGTCAAAGTCAAAAGGGTGTAGGAAGGGTGAACAAGAGGAACCAAAAAAATTGAAGAACACTATAGATAATGTCTTAGTTGTGGAAGATTCTCCTTACCAACAAATACCTCCTCATGATGCCAATGATGAAAGAGACAAGGTTATTGAGGATACTTTGCCTGAGAAGTGTGTGAGGGAGGCTACGAGTAAGAATTTGGCCCTGGAAAAGCCAAAAATAACAAATGTTCCTCCTTCTAAGGATTTCTCCTATCTTGACAAAGATAACACCTCTATGTTGGATTTGTTGGACATGGCTAGAACTAGCACCACATGTAACTTAAAACTCACTAAATTGGTGATGAAGGAATGTAATAAGGTGAACATTAAAACCAAAATCTTAAAGGAGAATTTAGCTAATCAGCCAAAAGGGTCATCTTCAAATTTTCTCATAGAGAAGATGGTGGATTTAGAATGCTCTTTTCTGATTTCAAAGTTGAGTGTGAAAGCCACCCTTTTGTGTGATGCAGGAGCATCCTGGGCATATGGGAAATCCTCATCACCCAAAAATATTTAGAATTTCCTTTTGTAAATATTTTCTTTCAAATTTTGGATTTATGGTGTGTAGATGAATTGTAGCATCGATTTAATGCATTATCAAATGATGTAAAATTCATTTCGGATTAAAGAGTATTTTTGGTGGGCTGGCATGGCTTATTCTATTCATTTGTGTTCTTAACCACACTCCTGCATTAGTCATTTTCTGGACTTGCAGTATCGCAGGATAACTTCATCTATGCTCTTAACTACACTCCTGCAGTGGTCATTTTCTAGACTTGTGGTATTGTGAGATAACTCAAGAGTTACCACTGACTAGCAATAGTTAAGTCTCAAGCCATTCGTATTGCAACTAGAGAGAGGCTAGTGGTCATAACCATTACCCCATGACAGAGCGTTCAGAAGTATACGGTACTACGGGGAACTCATTAAATTACATCCATGTGATCATCTGCATAGGCCATCATGGCATTGCAAGATGATATGTTAACTACAAATCTTCTCTAAGATCAAGGGTGGATATTTGAATTGGAAATAGAATAATTCCAACAGTTGTATAAGTTTTAATTTTGGTAGGGAGAATAGGCAAACGAGAGATACAAAGAACGAGAGCTTGGGCTGAACAGAGAATGGGGTTAGCAGAGACCGAGTTGGGTAATGCATGGACCATATCAAAATGTTATCAAAGGCACTTAGATACATTGGAGGGTAATATTCTGGGTCTCTTTGATAACCTAATACATTGATTACAAGGAGTAAAATGTTTTAATTACATGGTTCAACAATATATTGAAATGGAAACAAAATATCAAAGGAACAACACTTGAACCTAACAATTGAAGAGACTTTGGCACATTGGAATGAGTAATTTATGAATCCCTTCGATATAGAAAAATGGGAAAAAATTATCAAGAATAAATATGTATATCGTTGGGACAAGGAAAGATGTATCTTCAATAAAATAATAGTCCTCTTATGAAAGGAGACAGAAGAGAGTTAGAAAGGACGTAAAGGGTTTTCAAAACATCAAAGCAACTGGTTCTTAATCTACCCAAAAACCAGAAACAACATATCAACTAAGAGAAATATCAATGACAGGGGCCTATATTGGAAAAAATCAATAATCAATCCCTTTGATGACCCGAAAAATAGGAAATAAAGAAGCTAAACTAAAAATTCCATCGTTGGGAAGGAAGCATTTTAGAGGAATAAGGATATTGTTCCTCTCGTTAAAGCGATGAAATTTATTGTCTCCGTAAATTTGTGAACATAAGAGAATATCGAAGAAACCACTTACAAAGAGGGTTTCAAGAAGACATAGTGATATTGGTATGAAACTAAAAGGTGTCCCTCCAAAGTCCCAAAAATTTGAACAACCTTGCAATTATCCGGGAAAGAAATGAATATTGAAAGGTGTATGAAATTAGTCATTTCGATGCAGAGAAAGCATTAAACTCACTTAAGGTGATAATACAAGTGATATCTCAAGGAAAGAAATTGGTAGTGATGGAAAGAAAAACAATAGTTGATATTCAAAAATAGTAGGAGTGACATGAAATATTGGCATCATTCGACATTTATGAACCATAGCTAAGCAAAGCTATAGATAGACAACTTTCCTTACTCTAGTTTGAGGAATTCTCTTACACCCGAAGAGAAAAAAGAGACCAAGAATTCAGTGGTGACTATGGATGCGAAGAACTAGAAGAAACGAGACCAATTCAAGTAAGTAGCCAAGCTTGAACTAAATTCATTCTATTTAGACCAGTTGAAGAATAATCATAAAGTAGGGTTTGTATCGTTCTGTAAGCAAATGGAAAGTACATTAGAAACACCCAAAGTTAAAAGGTAAAAACTAGACACTAGGAATTTAAAACAAGATTTAGTTGACCAATGTCCTAGTTCTAGACCAAGATCTAGAATAAATGTCCAATTAAACCTGGGAGCTGAGAAATTAGAGGATAAATAGAATGGGTTAGGAGATGTGTGGATAGCAAAAAGGGGTACCACTTGTTCATATACCATTATAAGAAAATGTATAGACACAGGCTAGTATCTAACCCGTGTAGGCTTAACTTGTGAAAACTAGTGGTACCCAACTTGTTTATCAATGTAGAATTGATGAAGGCACTAGAAAAAATTATAACCCTTAGAATCATATGATCTACTCTGCAGATGGGTCACCCTTTATACCCATTACACGAGAATACATCTTTATGGCTTTCCAACTAGATTTGAGCATGTCGATGAAATTTAAGATCAAAGACGTTCAAGACGAACACCACAATATGGATGTCAGCTATAAAAGATGGTGATTACCTTTGCACAGACCTCAGGATGAAGGGAATCAACTTAGAAGGTTTTTTAAAAGTGAGCACCCCCCATTTTTAGCTGAATTATTTGAAGAGTACTTTCAATACACTTACTACTCTGCATGTCAAGTCTTGGGAATATATGTAACCACCCTAATGTCCATAGCCCCAATGGTTTTAGTAGCAAACATACAAAATCAGGATGCTAGACCTCTTGATTATGCAAAATATTTAACAAAATTCCTCAATGATGTGCTGACTTCCATTAAGAATAATAGCAACATCTATTGCAAATAGTATTCATTGCTCATGCATCTAATATTATATGAAGGGAAATCTATTGGATTATGGAGTGATCATTTATGAATAAGGGACATAGGAAATGGTGGAAATGTCATGCCAGTACAAATTTGGACTTCAATATGGGATAGTAGATGTGCTAGATCACATTACCTTTATTTTGAAGAATACTTTGTGAAGCCGCTCTATAAGGTCCTTGGTCACCCTTGTGATAATAGTATATCATCAAAAATACAAAGTTTTTTATGACCTAAAGAGAAGGACCAAAATGGATTTAAGTAAACCATAATTGGTAAGATTGGTATGTCTATGAGGATTGTACCAAGATTAGGGTTTACTATTTTGAAGGAGCACCATTCCTCTTAGCAAGAACAGTTCTAGATAGAGTGGCATACCTAGAAATAGTTAGACAATTAGCTTATTCAAATTTCATTCATTTGAAAAGTTATCGAAAATAGTCCCTTATGCCAAGTACTATTTATTTCGATGACTTCACTATTGTTTTAGATAAAGGATATGAAGTTATTAATGATAAATTGGATCATTACAATCTACCCAAAGGGAATGAAAGAAAGGGGTTTGACCCTAAGAATTTCATCAACAATTCTAAGTTGACACAAAAATTGAAAGGCTTTAAACATGTGCTTTTTGTAGATGATGATTTAATTAGGAACATTGACGAATGTCATAGAAGAAGGGATGTGTACAATAAGATAATGATATTTGAAGCATGGAAAAGGAGTCACAATCCAATATATACTAAGGCTTTTCATGAGATTGAATACCCATTGGAGAGAAAGGACATGATGCTTCAACATGAAAATGAATTGACCAAAGATGTAACTTCTTCAGTATTCAAGAGAAGAGAAGATGTTGCATTAACACAATTTGAGGATATAACACCTTTTTGTCACATATCACCACTACCTACTTCATAGATCATTTTTTTTCTTGATACACATATGGCTAGGGAGGAAGAGGTTGAGGATGAAGTTGAATTTGTACAAGAAAGTGAACTTATTATTGAGAAGTATGAACCTCCACCTAAAAGGAGTGTTGTTGTGATCGAAGCATCAAATCAAATCTCTGATGATGTTAGACATAGTGCAAGCCAATATTTTACTTCAGATGATACTTTTTTCAAGTCTCCTAATTTTAAGGAATTTGTTTATGAATACAAGGGTAAAGTAATGAGAGAAAGAGTAAAAGAAATCCCTCCTGATAGAGAAGCTGGGGTCCTAGATGAGTTACAAAGGGAAGTGGATCAAGAGATGGAGAACATTGCTCCAAAAAGGGGGCAAGAGCTCTTGGAGGAGGCCGAAGTTGTGCTCATACCAGGATGGGATATCAGCTCTACCATTATATTTGATAGTTTTAATAAAAATACAAGACAAATCTTTGCAATTGACTACAAAAGAAAGTGACAATATCTATAATAGTTCTGGATACAACCCTAATAATTCCACTCTTCTAATTTGGGCCCTATATCCACAAGAGAAAAGGCATCCTATTATCAGTGACTCAGGTTAAGTATTTGGCCATCTTCTTGTACAAATAGTGGGAGACACTGATCCCCTAGAGACTATTGACCTGAATATCCATGTAAAATTTACCAAGGCTCAAATTGAAAAATTAGTGAAAGATAACAAAATTTATATTTTTGAGAATGAGAGATTAATGCGGGAAGTAGTCAAGTATAAAGATAAGTTACCTTCTTCTTTAGGCACATACTCTCCATTGGTAGAATGTGAGAATAAATTACTAGAAGCTATGTCAGAAACCATATAATGGAAGCGTAAAAATGAAATAGCTCAAAAGAAATATGATGAATTAGAAAAGAAGATGAAGATCACCAAGTTTGAAATGGCCTTAGAGTTAATAAAGATAATATTTGAAAAGGTGCTCAAGAAAGCTAACAAGGTCTGGGAAATCCAAAACAAAAAACTTGTTGCTTATCAGGAACACAAAAGGCTACACCTTAGGATGGAGGAAGAAAAAGGATAGATAACAACCAAGGAAAATTTTGGTGAGAAAGTGTTCAAAGATTATAAGGAATTAATTGATATGCATGCGAAGTATTACACCATGCTGACACAAGAACTTAGTGATTTTAACCAACCGTTGAGTATGGCACTACCTAATTTCTTTGATGATGAAGGAGAGCTAAAGCAACATATTATATGGAAGGATGAACTTTCTTAGTATTTACTAGTGGCCCTTGACAAAGTGAATGATGAAGCAATGGTGATAGAAAATGCACATGTATAGTTAGAAGTAATTTTTGCTCTAGAATTTTTTATAAATGATATCATCAACAATGTCGATACATATGCCAAAAAAAATACATTGCTCAGAATTTATCCAAAGTCAACATGTTTAAAGTTCAGGCAACGTAAGGAACAAAAGTCATCAAAGTTGTGAAACATTAGATACATTATCATGGAGCATGGACCTTGAATAGATCTTTAGTGATCATGGGTACCTGATGAAGATTAACAGACTGTGGTGTGTCACGAGTGTTGTAGACTTCCTTAGTTACCTCTTGTTTATTGATAATTTCATTTGTTAGGGTTTTAGAAAAACATAAATGAAACAACACCACTTTTGATGTAAAGGCTTGAAGCTTGTTGCTTCCTGTATATAAGGGAAACCAAGTCCAAGTTTTGAGGAGGAGCATTAGAATAGTAACATCATTAGCATAGAAATTTATATAGCATAAAAGTATTTCTAATATGTAATGTATCATCTTTTGAAATAATAAAATGGGCAAGAAGGTTTAGTTTGGTGGTCGAATTCTTGGTGTTTAGTTGTTTTGTTGATTCAAATTCATAAAAGTTACCATGTTGTCTCTAAAATGATCTTTTCATGTTATTCAAATTAATATAGCAAGGATATACTTTAACTTGTCAAAACAAGTTGTATTTGTTATTCTTATGTGATTTATTTGATTGGCTCCTTCACAGAAGGATTAAATTCTTTTTAGTAATCACAATAACTTCAAGAGACATCATTGGGATTCATATGAAGAGCTTGGTAACTAATAGTCTTACACATTTATACAAAGTATAAATTTTCTAAAAGTGTCAAAACAATTAGAGTTAATCCAAGAAGGAGAATCCACACACCATACATATCTTGACTTTGTTTACCTAATAGAATTAGGCATTGATCATACCCACTACATTACAAAATTTCATAAAATCATGTTCATACATTCACATTTCAATATTTAGTAGTAGGGGTAGCTATTGAAGTTTGCATCTATTTCACATTTACATGGCAGTGTGGATAGATCACCAAAGCTAGAGAATTCACACAATCTTTAACTCTGCACTAACTATTAAGGTACACTCGCCTAGGTGCAGCATAGCCTAAAGCGTAGGGGGTTCTCAACCACATCAATTAACCCCATTCATTAGCCAAAAACAATGTATGCTTGACCATAGAGCTTGGCATCCTCTTAGGGTTTGTAACTTGCATTTTTTATAACTAACAGTGAGATTCTATAGGAAGTTCATAAGGAATTTTAGTGGTATTTGTGCCCCAATTACAAAAACAATGAAGGGTACTAGAAGAGAGTTTGTGTGGATAGTAGCAATAGAAAGAATTTTTAATATTTTGAAGGAAAAGGTGATGGAACAACCTATATTAGCACTTCCATATTTTGGAAAGGTTTTTCAGGTTGATTGTGATGCAAGTGGGGCAGTAATAGGAGTTGTTTTGAGCCAAGAGGGAAGACCAATAGCATATTTTAGTGAGAAGCTCAATAAGGTTAAAAGGAAATATTTTGTGTATGATCAAGAATTTTATACAATTGCACAGGTTATTAAGAGATGAAGGCATTATTTTCTACCCAAGGAGTTTGTCTTGTACACTGATCATTGGGATTTGTAGCTCATCCATAGCCAAGGTAAGTTGAATCAAAGACATGTGAAATGGGTTGAGTTTCTTCAAAGTTATTCATTTGTGTTGAAGCATATAGAAGTGGGAAATCAAATAGGATTTTGGATTCCTTGAGTAGGAAATGTTTTCTATTGAATTAAATGAGAGTGAGTGTTGTTGGTTTTGATTCTATAGAAGAATTGTATGAAAAGGATGCTTATTCTAGGGAAGCTTGGGAAGCTTATAAGAACCCGATGGGGGTAGATAGAACTCCACGGTTGGAGTAATTTATTTAGGAAAACTTGTTGTTCAATGGGAAGAGGTTGTGTATACCTTCAGAACACCATTCCATCTCCAACAGGTTTCCAGGTGCATACTTTTTGTTTTGTTTTGTTTGCATTTCTAGGTCATTCATTGAAGCATTGCATCAGATTAGGGTTTTTTTTACATCTA
>VDFB02061875.1:0-10668 GCA_007258455.2 Sequoia sempervirens | reverse complement strand
TTTTTGGTTGTTTTGAGTGTTGAATTAGATTTAGTTGTTGTTTAAAGGGGTGGAGGGGTCCTTGTGGACCTACCCACCCCTTTTTTCTTCTTGAAAAATGTGTCTTTTTTCAAATTGAAGTCATGTTGTTGGGCCATAGGGGACAGCTAGCCGTCCCCAGAATGATCAAGGGATGCTTGAACATCCTCTACTCTAACTAAGATGTTTTGGAGACCTACCCAATTTTTTTTGCAAAAAGGGACAAGGGGGACATTTCCTAGGCATCCCCGAAACATCCCTTGTAGGGTATAGGGTTACTAGGGCAAGAGACACATCCTTGGGGAGCACTAATGATCATGCAATATTTTGTAGTGATTAATTCAAATGATGCATTCTCTCTAGTTTCATTGTTGCTTGATTATGACAACTTGAAGCTCATTTTTGTTTTCTCGATATGTGATAAGTATATAGTTCTCAGTATTTAGGATAGACCAGATCATACTATTCAACTTAGCACATGTTGAAGAATGGACCAAAATGTCTCAATTAAATAATCTCAAAAGCAACCAAAAGGACCTGATCTTACATATTCCTTAGCCTACTCTTTATTTCCAAACTTCTAAATAAGTACCACTATGTTTGACTCATCCTGACCCCACATTTTTCAACTGAAACATTTTTTTGTAGTATGTTATCAAATTACACATTGGATTTTGAAAATTGAAACCATTAATATGTGGGAACACAAAGAACCAAGTACACATTCTCCAAATTGAATGCCTGATCTTCCTCCATGGTTTCAATCACCTCAAAGTTCTATATTGTACTCTAGCTGGAGAATTATAGTGCTTGCCCCAAATTTTAAATTCAATCCTTCCATGCATTCCAAGCATTCCTTAACAGATTCACTTTGCACATGTATAATTGGAAGGCATTCTGTCAAACAATTGGTTTGTCTTGTCTATGCTTTCACATTTTGAATACCCTGCTCTAAAGCTTCCATTTGGCATTAACTAGGAGTATGCTGGCAAATGTGCACTGATCAGTTTAGAGACAAGTCAACATACCCATTTTATGTGTATCTTAAAATCACTGCATTCAACAAAACCCAAAATCTTTCAAGGAGTTATGTCAAATAGCTCAGGTGTCATGCGTGGTTTCATATTTTGCACACATGTTAACCCATTGGCATGCCTTGTCCATGCTCTGATCTACCATCCTACATTTCAGCAAACAGTTTACATCCCTTGTATCTAACTCCACATTTTACATGCTTCTCTGAAAATTCACATGTCTTATCTCTATTTCTGTATTTCACATGTATATCTACAAGGACACCTGCAACTATTACATATGATGATGTTCCCATCCTTCATGCTTCAATGGATGTTTATGTTACACGCAATCTGCTATATATTATTTAGAGACATTTTGTCAAATAGTTTGTCCACTATCATGGCTGTGCTTCTACATTATGCAAGCATATGAAACAGTTTGTGTTTTTTCTAAATTTCCATATTATACATGTATCTAACACAGTGAATGCAACTATGATGTCTGAACAAATATCCACTTTTGATTATGCTTCAATGGATGTCTATTTGCTGTTCAAAAACTCCTAATGAGCACAGGCGGGTAAGATGCTACCAAAAGGTTGTGAAGTTTGGTTTTACACCCACCAGTTGCATTTTCCTAACAGTTTCTAAAACCTTTTCAACAATCTACTTTGTGCACATCCTGTTCTTATTTGAGCAATAGTAATTCCAACCACAGAGTTCCATGCAATGCCATCTACAGTTTTACTTTCAAGAAGGGAGGTTAGATCCAAATGGCACTACAAATTCAGTTTGAAACTTTGATTCATTAAACTCATATTAGGTCTATTGTCATCAATCACAACAAGGACACCACTTCATGGGACTTCCATAGATTCAACTTTAACCCAGCCACCAGCAGGTACTCATAAGTCAGAACAATGCATTATCCAGCAGATTGCTTAATACCTGTCTTAATGCAGATCCTTCACTTGCAACATTTGTTGCTGGCTGTGAGCTTTCATGTGACAGTATGTTCTCAACAAAGCAGGTCTGCAATCTTAAAGAAATGTAGAGGAGTCTCCAGGAGGGCTGTAGTAAGCATAATAGTCTTTTTCAAATCAACCATTTCCTGCTTAACCTGTATTCAAATTTCAGACCATTCTGTGGGAGCATATCTCTTGGAGACTTTCTTTCAAACAAATGGTGGGGTTTTGAATTTTGTTTGCAAGTTCATTCACTTTTGGGTTTTTGAGTTGTGTCTGCACCTTAACTCTTCATGGATGGGATTTTCAATTGTATATGCAACTTATAACTCCGTGGCAGGATTTTGGATTACACTTGTAACCTGAACTTCCATCATTTATATACATTGCAGGGTTTCATAGCTTTTGTGCACATTTGTAAACATCACAAAGCTGCAGAAAATCCCCTGCATCCCCACCATTTCAACATTACACAAGATTTTGGGGTTACAATGCACCTTTGTAAAAATTACAAAACAATAACAAATGTCCAAAAGTCCGCATCATAATAAAGAGCTGGGATTTCAAGATTGTTGTGCAACTTACAAGGGTGTGGAAAAAGTTCAGAAGTCTACCTCTTCTCAAGTTTGCACAAAAGCATTGACTAACTCCATGACTTTCCTCTCCTTGTCATGCTCACGTACATTTCCAATATTTCCTAACACACTATTCTTGGCAAAAATAAAGAATTACAAATGGTGTAACACCTAGTAGAATGCAATAACTGTGAATCCAAGTAGGTTATAGGACCTTCAATGAGATCTAATTTCCCTTATATCATTTGGAGTTTTCCATTTTGCATGTAGCTTTATAAAAACTGCTAAATTGTATCATGACTTCACATATCTGCAAGCTTACACTTCAATGTCAGACTTTTTGACTGCCTTTTTTAATATCCCAAAATTGCAAAATTATATTATATACCCACTTTCCCACTCACAATAATTTTAGCACACAAATCTTTGGGTTCCCACATGTGTATACATTTGTAAACTTTTCAACCAGAAAAATCCCACAACAAATTGAAAGAAAGATCTTAATTATTGTAATAACCTCTACAATATAACTAACTTACTACACCCAAATTTATAAACAACAGACCATATTGCATATTGTATATTATTGACAACATAAAATTGGATTACATAGACAACAGCATGCTGCCATGCCAAACCTGCAACACCTGCAATGACCTGCAAACAATTTTCTAAAACTGATTCATTTGTGTATTGTGTACAGCAGTGGCAGACCACCAAGAACAAGCCAAAAATGAAGAAAGAGAATATCTTCAGCACAATTGCAGCCCCCAGATGAGTCTACCGAAGGGAGCCAAAGGGGATTTTTCCTCTAGTTTCAAGATTCAAGGGATTTCATTTTGAAAGCAGCTACAAAACAATAATGCAGAAGTATCAAAGAAAAATGGAAGACACTTCTAATAGTCTAATACCTCATTTTATGGCAAAAAGGAGGGCCCAAATCCTAGTACTCCCATAAACTAACTACATTCCTACAATAGCAAATGCCCATCAAATCAAAACGATATTTTCAAAGAGTTTCTTTTCAAAACGAGTTTTTGGTGTAAGTACTTGCCTGGAAAAACTCCTCGTGGGAGGCAGAATCTTTTAAACTCCACCCTCTTGGCCAAAAGAAACCCAGAACTGTGGAATAAAAGTAATTTCTGATTCCATTTTGTGGTTTGTGGATTTTAGCACGACTCTATTTTGTGGTTAAAATTTAGCCCCTAACTCCCCGCTCTCTTTGTATCAAAGGATATATAGGAGCCGCCACAAGTACCTACACTGGACCCTACCTTAGGTGCTGCCCGATTCCTTTGACATCGGGCACACTGCCCCCCTTGATTCTTAACATACAAGTGGGATGCTGCCTCGGTTCCCATCGGGTGCTGCCTCGACAATGGGGCGCTTTGGCCCTAAATCCCCAAGTGAGAACACTTTGATCTCTATCAAATGGCTCCCCAAACCCCTTTGAGGGATGCTAGTCTCCTAAGACTCTTATGAGGGACATCAGCCCCCTTTTGACTCCTCACCAGTACTGGCTCCACAGACCCCTAATACAAGGGCCTACCTCAATCCTGGAACTCAGGGCTGCCCCTGCATCTCCCCACACACACATAAGGTACCTCAACCTCATTAGCATTGCCCCTAAAACTCCTCTGAATATTGAATTCATTTGATTTCTAGGTAATTTTAAGTCCAAGCTCTAAGCTCTCCTACAAGTCTCATCCATACATCGCCTAGTCTCTATCTCTCCCTCCTCTAGCTCTCTTTGCTCAGATGGTTATGTGCCATTTTGTAAATTTGTAAAAATATATTAATGTAGCATTTACTTTCAATTTTACAAAAATAAATTTCATAAGTATTTTCATTCTTTGTTTTAGAATATCACACTCAGCCATCTTACATGAGGGGATTTTGGCCTTTGGTAATCTCCAATTCCGAGCCAACCAACTCAAACAAACGACTTTAGCGAGCCTTTTTATGGGGAATTTCATTATTATTGACTCATTGGATGAATCTTATCATTGAATTTTGCAAAAAAAAGTGTTTTTAATGAAATTTAAGCAATTTTTAAGTTGCTGAGTTTTTTCCGAACTGAGTTTTATGGGCTTGCCAAGTACTTGCAATTGGTGAGTTTTTCAACTATGAAAATAACTACCCTCTTTGAAAAGTCAATTTGTAACTCCCATTATGCACTACCAAAAACTAACGATATTTGTTATTGCTAGTTTTCCCAAATTGTAAAACCCCCTTTAAAGAGTTTTTTTCCTCTTAACCATTGAGAAAAATAACGGAATGGGCTTATGGGACAATATAAGATGAATAAATGGAAAGGGGACATAAGACATTCAAATATCTCTAGCCCCTCCCAAGTAGTATCCTCTACAAGTAGGCACTTCCAACAAACCAAGTACTATGTGATGGTCCTATACCTCAATTTCTTCTCCCATACTGTCAATTATGAAATCCAAAACCAATATAAGTTTCTCCTCATTGTCCAAGGGTGGTGGATCAACTAATGGTGCAATATGTTGGCTCAATGCCCTTTTGAGGCAAAATTTGTGGAAAACATTGTGAGTCCAATCATCTGCTGGCAACTCCAATTAATAGGCCACTACACCCAATCTCCTCAAAACTTTGTATGTTCAATAGAAACAAGCTTTGAGCTTTTCATCCCCTCCTCGCTTAATGGAGGTCTATTTATAAGGTTGCAAATGCAAATATCTCAAATGGTTTCTCAATATGGTGTTGGTTTGCACAAAGCTTTTGTTGATTTTGGACCTGCTATAAATGATCTCTAAGTGACCTCAAAATGTCTCAACTATGTCCCACCAAGTCATTAGATGCTTGTAGCTTGTCCATGAACACCAAATCAATGAAAATCAATGTATCATATCCATATAATGTCATAAATGGAGTCATGTCGATGGACATGTGATGGGTGGTGTTGTAGCAATGCTCTCCAAGGTGCAACCACTTGACCCATGCCACCTACTGATTTGTGACATAATTTCTTAAATATCCTTGGACCCATTTATTCACTATAGTCTATCTTTGTTTAACCATATGTTTGTGGATTATAACTAGTACTAGGACTAAGCTTAGAATTAGTCAAATGAAACAACTCTTGCAAAAAGAAGTTGAGGAATCTAACATCTCTATCACTGACATTGTTCTTAGGCAAGCCATGTAACCTAAACACTTCTATGAAAAAGAAATCAGCTACCTAGTGTCATTTGAGATCTATGGGAATGGAAAAGAAGTGTGCATACTTGGTTAAACTATCCACAATCACATAAATACAATCATTTCCATTTATCTTATGAAGGCTTGTGATGAAGCCCATAGATATACTCTCCCACTTGTGATTAGAATAGGTAATGGCTGCAATAATCCTACACGAAAAACATGTTCTACCATGTTTTGTTGATAGGTTTTGCACTCCTTGATGTATCAAAGTACATCATCCTTAAGGTCCTTCCAAGAGAACCTTTCCCTAATCTACTTGTATGTCTTGTAGAATTTAGGGCGACCAGCCAAAGGTGAACCATGCAATGCTTTCAAAATCTTCTCTTTAATCTTAGATTTAGGCATTCAAAGTATTTTTTCCTTACACAAAATGAGATCACATACCTGTCATCTTTCACACTCCCCTCTAAGATGTTAATAGGAAATCTGTTCTTAGCATATTTGGCCATGATAAAAACCTTCCAATCACCAAAAATGATAGTAATAGAACAAGAAGTGAACATTTAGAAAGGGCACCAAAAACTATACTATTTCTACCCTTCATATATTATATATCATAATTGTAAACTTGGAGCTTACTCATGTTTGTTGCCTATCATTCAAGTCTTGCTAACCCAAGATGAACTTCAAGTTGGTGTGGTCTGTTTTAACCACAAATCTACCACAAACTAGATATTATCTAAACATTCTAAAGCATGCAATATGGCAAGCATCTCCTTGTCGTAAATTGAAAAGCCCCTTTTCGAATTTTTCAACTTTTAACTCTCAAATGATATGGGATGCCCATTTTGCATTAGAACTCCAACTTCCTATCCAAAAGCATTAGATTCTTCAATAAGAGGTTGTGAGAAGTTTGGTATGGCATGTACAGTGCATGAGCTAATTACCTCCTATTGAAAGCTTCTTGTGTTTTATTCATCCATGCAAAAGCTCTTTTCTTTGTCATGTTAGTCAAGAGTGTTGATAGTTGTGCAAACCCCTTAACGAAACTTCTATAGTAGTTGCAAAAAACAGAGAATCCTCTCAACAATGTTAGTGTGGTAGGGGGTGGCCAATCCAAAATGCTTGAAACTTCTCCTAATTCACTTGTACATCTTGAGCACTAATGAAATGGCCCAAGTATAAAATCATTATGGCCCCAAAATCATACTTACATTCTTTTGCAAATAGAGCTTGTTGCTCTAGAATTTCAAGGATTCCATCCAAGTGCCTCAAATGATCTTCCCATGTCTTGCTATATATCAAAATATCATCAAAAAATACTAAAACAAATTTCCTCTAATAGACCAATGAATACATGATTCAACATGGATTGGAAAGTGGTTGATGCATTAGTCAAACCAAATGGCATGATTAAAAACTCAAAGTGTCTATAATGACATTTGAAAGTTGTTTGGTGCACATCCTCCTTGCAAACATGGATTTGATGGAATCCCAATATCAAATCGATGTTTGAGAAATAAACTACCCCATGCAACTCATCAATGAGCTCATTGATCCTAGGAATGGGATATCTATTTTTTATTATCCTCTTGTTCAAGACTTTATACTCTGTGCGCATTCTCATGGTGCCATTTTTTTTTCAAAAGAACCAAAAATGAAGTAAAGGGGCAAGGATTGGGTTTGATGTGGCCCATTTTAAGCAACTCTGTCATGCCCCCATAAAACAAAGAAATAGATTGCAATATTTAGTTGGATCCCAGCACTTAAAGTCTAGGAAACTAAAGTAAACATGAACAACAATTCTAATAAGGGGATTGATTAAGATTATAAGAAGAAACAAGAGCAACGATTTCCTTGAATTAAAGATATTTAATTAAAATTAAATTAAAAGGGTTTCAGGCCAACAATTAAGAGGAATAGTTATGACTTCCAAAAAGGAAGAAATAATGAAGAGATGTGACTCCCTCAAACTTGAAGATATAAGAGGGAGAGCATTTCATTTGAGGAGGACATCCATAACATCATTCAATCAATCAATTAAGAATAAATATTATGCGACTCCTTCAAATGTGAAAGATTGTGACTCCTAATGTGAAATGTTGTGACTCCTTCAAATATGAAAGGTTGTGACTTCCTCAATAATAAGATATAAAAGGGAAATCATTTCCTTATGGAGAAATTATCAAATGGGAATAGATCTATCAATCAATTTGGAAAGAAATTATTATTCTCAAAAGGCAGCATTGAAGGGTGGTGATTCGTTTATTAGTGACTCATTTGTTGTGAAGGGTGATGACTCCTTCAAGAAATGGATATAAAGGGTAAATCAGTTCATCAACATTCAATCAGCAATCATCACTCATCCATCCATCAAGAAATCAGGCAATCAAAATATCAAAAGATCAATCAAGCAAACAGCAATCAGTCTATCAATACATTCAATGATCAAATCATTCAAGCATCAAATCATTCAATCATCAAATCATTCAAGAATCAATTCATTCAAGCATAAAATCATCAAAAGGAACTAATATTCAAATATCGATTCACAATCATATTACAATCAATTCAAAACTTGATATTCAAACCACTAGTCATTCAACCATTATATAATTCCAGGAATTCATTCAAGAATCATTCATAAAAGCATTCAAGTATTATTCAAGGATTAAATTATCAATCCATCAAGAAATATTAATCAGCAAAGGAAAATCCTCAATGGTCTAGCAAATACATCAAGTTATCGGTTTTGAATTCTAGGTAATATTTGCAAATTGGAAGGACGAAATCCCTTCTAGGCTTGCAGGGTGGGCTAAGGGTTGGAAGAACGGGGTCTTTTCATGCCCTTGACAAGCTAGGGATGGAGTCCTTGGTATTGTCACTATTGAGTTAGGGATGGGGTCCTTTAATTCAACAGATTTGCAAAGTATTTTCAGAGAATTCACGATTTGATCAACTTTGGGTATTGTGCTATGATTTAGTAACCTAATTATATATCATAAATTTGCAATCCTGGATAAAACTATTATAATACTTTGAGTGAATATTATTGTTTAAAAGAATATGCCAAAAAGGGGACATTACAAACTCCTTAATAGCCTTCTCTATCTCATCTTTATATGTCCATGGGTGACAATAAGGAGTGATTATGAAAGGCTTAGAGCTTGGTTCCAACTCTATAATATGTTGGAATCCTCTATTAGTGGCAATCTTGGAGGCATATCATTGAACACCATACTATGCTTATCCAAAAGAGTTTGAATATAAACATGATAGCTCTGTTGCTTACCAAAAGATGAAATAGTGTGCATGCCCTCCATCACCAAGCAACTTGTCCCTCGCAAAATGTTCTTTCCAAAATTTAGCTATCACTTGTGGCAACCCCTCAAGCATAACTCTAAGAGTCACACGTTTTCCTTGAGTTTTAAACTTCAACTCCATGGACTAATAGTCATAAGAGAATTCCCCAAAAGAATGCAACCATTGCACTCCCAAAACCATATTTGTTTTTCCTAATCCCACAACATAAAAATCATCACATACCCCATAGTCACCAAGGGTTATTTTGAACTATCACATGATCTTTGTGTAGGGGATTGTGAACATGTCTAAAACAATGACATTGAACACCAAAGGATCCTCTACTTTCAATCTCCTCTTAGTCACCAAGCACTCATCAATGGAATTGTGGGTGGCTCCACTATCTATCAACACAATAATTCATTGCTCAACTAATACCCCATAAAGTCTAAATGGGTGGTACCATTGTGCTCTTGAAAGAGCTGCAAGAGTGCCATTGCTATCTACTATGTTGCTAGTATCTTTTATGATTTTCTCCTCTATGGTTGGTTATGGTTGTGATTCTTCAAACTCATTCTCTTCATCAAACACCACCTCTATGTAATGTACTTGACACTTGCCAAGAACATTTGAGATCAAGGTCTCATGGCTCTCTACAAATGAAACATAGCTTCTTTCTCTTGAGTTTAGTTCTCGTATTGTCATCCATCTTCTTCCTTGTAAATGGTTGTTGTGTAATATTTTATGGCTATGGCTTAATCTATCCCTTTGAAGATTTCCCTTATGGAATCTAGTGGTAAGTTGTTTTTGACTATGATGTAAAGTTTTTCCTTAACACAAATGGCTCAAGTGTCAAGACTCTCTAATAGCTTATTGCACTGAAGGTGGTGCAAAGGTTTTAACTAGGCCCCTAAGAGGCTCAAATAAGCCCTCAACAAAGCAGAAAATAATCCTCTTCTCTAAAATATCAGGTTCCATTACCACAACTCTCTGGAACTTTGCTACATACACATCCAATGAGATTTGTTGTTTCATTATGGCTAGCTCTCTAAAATACTCTTCCCCATCCTTCTACTGAAATCTATCCAAATTTTGGTTGAAACTTTATGAAGTTTGCACAAGGCCATGCACTTGTGGGATAAGGCCGGAATGCCACCAATCATATGTTACACCTTCCAAGTGCAAGGTAGTAAATTAAATTGCTTCTTCTTCCATCATGGGTCTGAATATAAAATATGACTATAGTTTCTACAACCAAGCCCTAGCAGCAATCTTGTTTGTGGCATCCAATGTGGGTGCAGTTAATTTTTTTATTTTATGCTTCAATTCCTTTCTAGAGTCACCTTGATTATTTATTTGGCTTCTTCACACACTTTTGTTGTAGCTGCCTTGAAATCATTAATCTTTCCTTGATACTCTCCAAATAATCTATCTAGCTCTTCCATAGAAGAAGTTTATGGCTCCACTCTCTCTTCCCTCTATAAGAACATGGATTCTAAGGAATTTGGAATAGAACTTATTGGGCGGTGATTTGCATATTAGCTTTCCCCACTTTGTGATATTCTAGTATTTTCTTGATTTTGTAATGGGTTGACGATGGGCATGTTTTTTTTGGATCTA
>VDFB02061874.1:20359-61246 GCA_007258455.2 Sequoia sempervirens | reverse complement strand
GATTGGGGGAAAATCATTTTAGATAACATTAATGCCCAACTCCTCCAGGTAACATAGACCAAGAAATTTTACATGTCTTCTTATGCTATATATTGTGTAGCAAGGATTGGGAGGTTTCCTAGACTGAATACTATAAGGTCAATGGATGATGGCCCAGATCAAAAGAAGGTTTGGGAACACTATGACCAATAAGAGGTTAAGGAATCAGAGAAGCATTTCAAAAGAGTAAATGATGCTTTTTTCTATGTCATTATAAATTATCTAATAGGAGACAGGTTTCAAATTGTCTCAGGAATCTATGGAGTTCATTTAGGAATGGGGCTATTGGTTCATTCAATATCCCAGGTCTACTTATTTCAAGTTATTTGGTTTCGATGAACATCCTTTTAAATTTCCAAGATGTTGTGGCAATAGGTGGGTTTTAATGGAGTTTTCTAGGAAAGCTACAAAGGTAAATATTGTTTTATCTTTACAACATAGGACTGTTGCAAATCCTTTTCCCTTGGAATTAGGACTTTATTCTTGTTCTTCATCAGTTATGGCTAAATCAGCAACCGAAGAATTCCAATCTCTAAATTTCCAACAACATACTTCTAGGAAGAATTTTAATCCAAAGAATAAAATGCATGCACTTTACTCTTCTCACTTTATTCATCATGTTCCTCTTCTTGAGGATTTTTGGGCTAGCCTTCAGGATCAGTTTGCAATAAGGAAAAGGGGTTATGAGAGGTTAACAATTCCCTAGATGATGGATTTTGATATTAAAACAGATATTCCTAAAGGCACTATAGATGATGGGATGACTCTTGATCCCCGGTATGATTTAGACCAAGTGGCTACAAAAGACCTTCAACCCATCAATTGGGCAGAAAAGGAAGAGACTAAAATTAGGAAAGTGTCATGGGTAGTGATAAATAGAAGTTTGAAATAGATAGAACTCTGGTTGAAACAACCAAGGGTTGGGGTGACAAAAAAAAGAGGTTCTATCAGTGAACCCACTTCCTCTGCAGAGACCAAACAATATAAAAGATTGAAGAAAGGTGTTACAATGATGGAAGCAACTACCAAAGAGCCTCCATAAATAGAAGAAGAGATTTCTTTGCAAGATATTGATGGTGCTTTGCATAAAGAAAAGGTTACTTAGGTGGTGGCTACTATAGGTTTTACTTCAGGTTTTGTTGTTGTACCTTTGGTCGTTGTTCACCCTAGTGAGGAGAGTTTTACGGAGAGACAAGTTGTTCCTCTACCTATTGAGGAAAGAGCTCCTATCGTACCATCAACTTCAAGAGCAACAAATACTGGAGAAGAGGGACGGGCTGAGATTAATGTTGAAGATATTTCCTCAAATTCTGAAAGAATCCATCTCAAGAGAGAGAAAGACCTGAATGGGAGGAGTATTTGAAAAAGGTTGAAGAAGAACCAGGAGAAGGAGCAAAATTTGAGATTGGTAGTCTAGATAGTGCAGATATAGAGTTAGAGGATGTATTGATAGAAAAATAATGATGAGAATTGATGAAAGGCGCTCAAAAGCTAGCTGATGACAAGCTTCCCAAGAAGAAGAGGAATAGAAAAAAAAAGTTGAAGAGTTAGCTCAGGAAATGGAAGAAATTGAAGCATGGAAGAAGGTAGAGGATGAGGCTCTTGAACTGGAAACAAAAACTACACAAAAAAAGGTTGTAGAGGAAGAGCTCTGAGCTAAAGAATTAGAGAAGCAAAGGCTAAAAGATGAAGAAGAGGTTGCTAAACGGGAGGAAGAAATGAGGAAGATAGAAGAAATTAGTGTTGAGAATGAAAGAATTGAACAGGAGAGGTTACAAAAAGAATAGGAAGATCTACAGAAAGCTTCTCAGAGAATTATTGTAACAATTTCTTCTACACCTCCATCCTAAAAACCTCCTATCATTCAACAAGTAGCCACTCAGCCAGCTACACCCACTTGGCTAAAACTGAATCTAGAGAAGAGGCAACAAGTACAAGCCCAACCAATAATGTGGGATGAAATGAGGGTAGAAATTGATAAAGTAAATGCAAAGAAGAAGGCGTGTGCAGTGCATTCAACCAAGTTCACTGATTAAGGAGATCTAGTAGCTGAAATTGCTACCCAATTGCTGATAAAGATGATAGAGAATTGCAACCAATATATTATCAGATAAGTAAGTTGTTAATCTAGGAAAGCATACTAGAAATCATCAGATAAATTTAATTGATATTATTGCCACTACTACCAAGTCCAAGTTGATTAAAGATAAACAAGATAAAGATGAGCTTAAGGCTCAAGTTGGTAAAATGAAATATTTCTTGAAGGAGTTAATTTCATCTACTCCTAAGTAGCTTGCACCATCAGAGATTCCCATTTTAATGAGAAGAAAAGAGGTAGATAGTTTGACTTAAATAAAAAAGAAAGCCACATGGGTTGATATGAATAATTTTTTAGATGAATTTTTTTATTATTATTATAGGGGGCTTAAATTATTCAAAACTATAGAAGGGTATGTGAAGAAATGGTGGGAAGAAGAGGAGAAACTTAGAGAATATTTGGGAAAGCTTAGGGAAATTGATAAAATTTATGATAAAGAGTTGGTCTAGTCCCAAATTTTGGGTGAGGAAGACTCTGGATATATTGCAAAGGCTATTCATATATCTGCTTTTAAGTCACAGAATCTTATTGAACATAGGATAATCATGCTCAAGAATGTTCATGAGATATTTGAGCACACATGTATCTTTGAAGAAATTATTTCAAGGTTTACTGATAAATCCTTACCTCCATATTAGAGACTGGAATCACCAGGAGATGCCAAAGATGCATGGGAGGAATGGCTAGATAGAATGTTAACAAAAGGAGATACTACTTAGTCACCACTCATGGACAAATTTTTTGAGCTTGGATGTGACCTATGTTGGGTAGCCAAGTATGTTGGTCAAATGAATGTAACCATTGATACAGTGGAAAAGAAATTTGAAGTATCAGAATTCAAAGTTGACTTAGTCAATGGACCGAATGATGATACAATGAAACAAATTTTGGCCTATTATGATGAATAATATGGGACCCAACATAAAGGTGACAAGTAAAATTGATTGCTTTTATTATCTTTTGAACAACAGTAACTTTTTGGAGGAGTTTTGAGTAAAGGGACTAGGGAGCAGAGTTGGCAAGTCAAGAGTAATTTGTGGTAGTTGGTAGGGATCTGAGAGATGACTTGAAGTTCATATTTTGGTTGAAGGAGTAGTTGGCACACCTACTCAAATTCAATAATTACAGCAAAGACAAATACTAGAGTTATTTCAGTGTCCCTATAATTGTGGATCTGAAACCTCAGATTGTGGATCTTAGTTTTTTATAGGAGAAATTGGTGCTAAAATTTTCTATATGTAGAAATTCTCTCTTTTTTGTAAACGTTGGCTCATTGAAGTCAAGATTGGCTACCTAAGAGAGATTTAGGATAGTGTTTATAGTTTTTAGGATTTTTATAGCTTTCATGCAAAGATACTCAAAAACACTTGTATAGTTTTAATGCAGTTTATGTTATTTTCAGAAGTTTGTTAGTTTAATGATAATGCTAATGAACAATAGTTATTTGTATGCCAGTGAGTTTTTTTGTGCATAAATGTCTCGTATTTGATGAAAATTAATAGAGGATTTTGAATCTGAAACTATTTCGTTAAATTATCTCTGAATGAGATCTCTTTATATTTGTTTATCTATGAATTTTAGCAATGAGTTGGTGATGTGCTCTTATTTGAAAATAAAGTTAAAAAAAAAAGTGTTGATGAACATGGTTGTATATTTTTAATTTTCACTATAAATGAATGAAATGGTATATAGATCATTCTATAGATTGTGTTATTTTATGGTTTTAGTTAGTTAAAGAAATGCTCATTACAAAGTTTATATGTCTAGATTAAAAGAAATTTACATTCATACTTTGTTGTTCTTAGCCATGTTCTATCTTTTTCTATTTATTTACACCCCCCAAATGTTAGATTAGTTGTGTTATTCAGTTTGTACTCTTTATCAACAGGCCCCTTGATCATTACAGTTGTATAGGCCATTGAATGAAAACAACATAGTTGAGAACCAATTACAAAGTCCTTGGAAGATGGGTAGTTTATATTATTTGTCTTTTTCAAGAGAAATAGAGTAGCGATATTCTATTTTAACATTGTTGTGTTACATTGACCATCAACAAGTCCCCTCTGGTGGGACCCATTTTCCAAGGGTGGTGAATGAGTCCCATTTGGGGTATTTTTTGAGTTTGAGCAGGAAATTCACCAATTTAATTCAAAATTATGGTGGATGTCGGCCTTTGGGGTATAAATAATGGTCAATTAGGTGTTAATGCCTATAAATACAAGTTTCTAAGTCATTTTTCACATCCAAGTACACATCTAAGCAATTGAGCAAGCATTTTTCAAGAGAAAATTCAAGAATCAAGTTCACTAGAGTATTCAAAAGTCTATTTGCAGTAAAGTTGAAGCTTTGGAGCAACAATTCAAGTGTTTTTGTATGTCTTCAAGCTCAATTTTGTTCAAGATATAACATTATCAAGGGTTGATCATGGATTCCTATGGTGAATCAGGAAGAATTCTAGGTTGGGGAGATGCAACTAGCCATCAAGCCAAGCCTACAGACTTGTTTTTTAAGTGATTCCATCTTCCATTGTCACTCTATTTTCAGCCTAAGGAGGGGTTGAATATCATTAAGATTCATTTGAGGTGATATTGGATCTCCTAAAGTGAGTCTTGCATCATTCAAGTTTCATTTATGCATCTTATTCTTACATATTAGAATAGGGTTGCATCATGTTTCAATTTTCCTAGTCTTAGACACACTTAAGGCTAGGGTTTTCACGCATATTTTATCATCTCTTTCAAGGTTTAATTACCGAACTAGGGGTTTGACCAAGGAAAACCACCCATTATAAAATCAAATTATATTCTATTTTGTAGGTGTTTCACAAATCTGGATCCAAAGCTCAATTTGGGAAGAAAGTGTAGGTCTTGGAGTGCAGATCAATGATTTCAATTTCCAGAAAAGTGGAGTAGGAATGATTTTCCATTAGTGGCGAATGAGTCCCACTAAGGGTGTTTTTCAAATCATTTTGCATATTTTAGTACCCTTTTCCTGAAATAGCTTCCCAGACATAAACCATGCAACAAGACTAAGTCGTCCAGGTTGGTGAATGAGTCTGAGTTGGTCAAAAAGTCAACATTTCTATATTTTCTTAATTGTGTTAAGTCATCTTGAGATTCCTAGGTGCATAAAATTTACTTCTACATTCTTCTATTCAATTTTGATTGCATTTTGAAAGCATTTCATAGGTCATTTAAGTCTTCTTGCATATCATAGTGTGTTTTCAAACATCTTGTATTTTCCAAGTTTCTACTTGGTGGTGAACCCCTTTTATATATTTTCAGCCACTAGGACAACCTCATTTGTTATATCTCAATCTCCTTTGCATTGGAATCTCAAGGACTTGTTCTTGAGTGAAACATGGAGGTTTTTGTATCTCTCTCCTTTTAGGTCCAAAACCCTAGAAGTGTTAGAGAGGCCCATATACAAAAACAATAGTATATGAACAACTATTTAGCCTATATGTTATGCTACAACAATTAGCTATAGGTTAGAATATATCCATATCAGCATAAAATACTAAGTGTAATTCACCTCAAACTTTGTTGTACCTGAGTATGACAGTACCTGAGCTTCTGGTGTTTCTAGAAGGAACCTATAGTGGAAAATTGTAGTCTCCATCTGAAGGAACCATCTTCGGATCTCTTCCCTGAAATGAGTGTTGAAAAAATTAGAAGAAAATAAATACCATAATTCTAAAGTAACAATTTGTATCAAGCCAAATTTCAGAAAGTATGATTAAAAAGACAAATCCTTACAATTGGACCAAGTAGATTTATGATTTTATCTTTAGAATGTATGAAATTTCTCTATCAAATATTAAAGATGTTAGGTTGGATGTCAAATTGGACCAGAAGGTTTATGATTTAATCAGTTAGAATGTAGGAACTTCCTCTATTGAATATTCAGAAATTCCTATACTCAGGTTTTGCTTTTGAGCAAAAAGACCTAGAAGTGTTTCAGATTGGCTGAAAGTACTCTCCAACTTGGTTATGTCACTAATAGCAATCCAAGTTTTCCTAAACTGTCCATACTCAAATGTTGCATCACAATCTACTCTTCATACACATAAAAATGCCATATATTAACCCCTTCTAAATAAAATATTTAATCATCATAAGACCATAATTAATAAATCATTTTAGTTTTAGAAACAATTCAATGTCATTTACTATCAAAACAAAAGTTGTATAAATCACAAAAAATCCATGAAGCCTCCTAAATGTAGCTTAAAGCAAGTTTACAGGATGGGTTTTAGCATAAGAAGCTTTGTACTACAACTCTCAATGAATTTATTATAAGCAGGAAAAAAAAATTCTTCACACTCAAAGTAATGTAGTCAAACATTTATTCCAAAAGTATGTTAGTAGGAGTTAAATAAATATAGAATGATTTTTTGCTTGGTTTATTTTATCAACATGCCAAGTGGAAATAGAATAATCACTAAGAAACCCTAACAATAGAAAATGAAGTAAAGGTTCAAGAAAGGAAATTCCAATTTACTATTGTGTAATGGTGACAAAGGCACTTATATGATCGCATGACCTACATACAAATTGCTGCCATTGAATTGACATCCATCCAAAGAGAAAATAAGCAATGTAAGGATTTGAGCAATATAAGTCCAAAGGGTTATGCTATAACAGTACTGGAATCACCATAAGAGCACAACCGAGGAACAAATTCTTGTGACTATAATTATGTGATCCATAACTATATTGTTCATGTGGCACAGTTGTGCTATAACAAATATAGGATGCATCCATGTGTGACCCAAGTTTAATGTGGCTATGTTGTGATAGAAATGGAGGCACTTATATGAGCAAAATTTTTGTACAAATCACTGTCATCACAATTAGGTTTCAATCATCATTGGGTGCATTCAGGTTGACTCAAGTTTAACAGGTTACAATGTAATGATAGCATGATCCAAGTGCGATTAGCTCTTGCTGCAATAAAGAGCTTATAACTCTAGTTGATATGTAGAGTGATTGCGTTATATCAATTATGTAATGCATTCAAGCACAACCCATGTTTAATGGGCTATTCAAGAGAGTGATCAAGATTTTCTAAACCTTATGAATGTTACTTAAAAGTGTACAACTTAAACTACAAACCAAGTTTGTTACATACTTGAATGCAATCTTAGGTTACCACAAACTATAATAGTGTGATCTGCTAATAACCATTATGGAAAGTATTAAAGCAAGACCCATGCTATATAGGATACATTTCCTTGATCATGTTTACATACCTTAATGATCAAACACAAGCTTCCCATACACTCTAGGATACAATCAAAGATCATACCACAACCCTATCAAGATAGCTAATTTTTTGACCCAAGATTTAAGGTTGATTTTTAATACCAACAGAAGCATTGGTAAGAGCATGACTAGGGTATAAACCCTAGGCCTCCATAAAAAAGAAACCATAACTCTAGTGGATTAGTGAGGTTGCAATACCAAAAAGATTGAGACATTATAGCCAATAACAAAATCTTAAAAAATAAATATTGTAGCCAATAACAAGAACACTATGTAGCTCAATGACATTTGTAAATGCAATCTATAGTAAGAAGAATGCCAGTCACTAGAGGTGTGATATTCAAAAAGAGGTTGAGTAGTGACAAGATAATAAACCTCATACCTTGCATAGTAAAGTGGAGATTTTAACAGTGAGTTTCCTTACCCCCTTGCTAACCTTAAGGGTTTTTCAAATGTTATTGAAAGTGTTAGACAAGGAAAATGAAATCAAGGAATGACTTTCCAAATGAAGTACCAGTGGTAATCACAGGTTCAATTTTTCTTCTTAGCCATTGTATAATGGAGGTAGTAGATTGCATGTTTAAGTAGTGTTTTGAGACTCATCAAAGATGGGAGAATAGTGACTAATACCTTGTGGACTGTGAAATAGTGACAATAAGGTTGAAGGACCTTAAGACCCACAATACCATGAAACAATGAGTCCCCTGTAGTAAGTAAGTAGGCAGTCTATAGGGCATAGTTTGATTTTATAAAAGGATTCTCATGAAAGGAATCTTCAAGTGATAGTGAGTGAGCTATTTGAGATTGCATCTGAGGGTGCAATATCCAGTCTTAAAGGAAATTAGCAAAGTAGTAAATGTGCAAGAAAAGCAAATCGTACACAACAAACAATTCACAATGTTATCTTGCATAATGCCTTGAGTTTGAAGACAAAAATCTCATTGTATCTTGATGAAAGTAGTGACCTTAATGGTCAATTACTGGCAATCATGATTTTAAAACATGCTATTGTGCTTATGGAGGTAGCATTAAGCAAGGCAATGACTGATGGTTTGGGACAATGGCAGGTATGAAGGACTTGCTTTATATGCATACTATGCATTCTAGCTTAAGACAATGTTCTTAGAAGAGATTGAAGGTGGATTATGGAACTCAAGGGTTACCATGATAAAGATTAAAGCAAAGACTAAGTTCTATTTAAAAGCCATTGTCATGAAGATATTAAAAGATGTCGCATGCAAAACCCTAGCAGCTGGAGTAATGAATACAATGCCAAAGAGGACACTGTGTTGGGGCAGATTTAGGAGATCTCCACATTATCTAATCATAGGAAAATGCATCATTTATTTATTTTTTAAAATTAAAAAAAATCATTCTAAACCCTATATAGGATACATTGATACTTCAAAAGCATCTAAAGGAATTTGAGATTATGTGAATATATGTCAATTAAATACCTAGATTACAAACAGTAGCGCGAACAATGTAACCCTTGTTGAGTAGAGCAGGAATGAGATAAGCAACAATGAATCATATGCCTCCTGTCACACACATCTCCTTACCATTCTTTTTCATTCTTTACTAAAACACTTCTCCATTTTGGTGGGTTATGCCTAAAAATAAGGTTTCAATGAAGGTTTTCTAGAGTATGTTTATTAAAATGAAAACTCCATTTTGGCGGGCTATGCCGGAAAATAATATTTTGATGAAAGTTTTAGAGTATGTTTATTAAAGTTTTAGAGTATTTTGGTGGGCTATTGATTCTTGATTCCTCAAATGATTTATTCAAATGGATTAGACTAAATAAATGACTAACTATTTAGTCATTTTTATTTGTGTGACTAAATATTTTTTAGCCAATGACCAAATTAGTCATTTATTTACTCATTCATAGTTGAGTTGCAAAAAATTAGTAGAATTTAGTCATTTTTAGTTGTTGTGACTAAAATTTTTAGTCACATAGTCATTTATTTTCCAAATTCTACTAGTGATTGTTAGGTTCTATAGAGAATTAAAAGTGGATGATTTTGAGCAAATTATATTGCATATACCCACAATATAACCCTTGAAGGAAATATCTAATATATGTGAAGCAACAATTGAAGGATACAAAGATCTAAAGAATTTAGAAGTGATTTTCCTTAAAATGATTTAAGCAGGAAAGTAAAAAAAATTGAATAGTTTTTCAACTTTTGAGTGATAAATAGAAAGATGTGACCATGTAGACATATAAAAAAGAAATTTTTTCTCTAGTTTATACAAGAAGTTTATAAAAGTGGGAAAATGATTTTGAAAAATAAATTTAAAAAATATAATGATATGGTTGTATACACCTAAAATCGGCTAGGATAATAATTAATTAAATACAAGTTATTTAATTAATAAACCTTTTAATTCTTCTACTTATAAATATATTCTAAATTTATTTATATAGTTTATTTTCTAATTCTTTTATCTTAAATTGCATTCTTCTAATCTTAATTAAATAAACAAATTTCAATAGTTTGTCTTATTTAATTATCTCTCCTCTTATTAAATTTAAATTCTAAAATTTGAATTTAGTCACATGTCTATAGCTTTTCCTCTTGCCACATCATCATGTGTCCCATGAATTTAAATATCCTTAATATTTAAATGGGCTTTTTCCTCAACAAATTCTAAAACAACCTTGGGACACTTGGCTCTCTTCCTCCATTTATTCTTTCTCATACTTGGTAGATTGTCTTACTAAAGGGAACAATCTCCTTTATTCCCTCTAACTTCTTCATTTTCCACCCTCGATCTTTCCAACTAAAATCCCAACTATTGGCTGTTGCCACATCAGAATATGCCTTGGAAATCCTATAAATGCAGCCTCATTCTATAGCATTTTATATCCCAACTTTGAGCAATCTTACTTTGCAGAAATTTCATTAGAGCATTTGTGAGCATTTAGCAATTAATATTTAGGAATCATATTAGTTTACAATCATGGCTTAGTTGTTAGCTACATTTTAGTGATCATAGTAGATTTCATACAGTATTTGCATCACAACATTTATCATCACATCCTTATCATAGCATCATTATCATATCACTCATCAATCATATAGTTTAATCAATTGTGTAGGAATAGATTCCTTGCATTTTCCAGCATTCCAGTCCATAGGTTGTCATTCTAAGGGTCATAGTGCACAAAAAAATCTAAGAGCCATTATGATTTAATGAATCCTTGAAGATAGAAAACAATGGGACGATCTTAGAGAGTTTATTAGTTTCAATTCAATTAGATTGTTGTTTGAATTTTCTCTAATGTAATGTTTCATTGATTGTGTGGTTTTATTACTTATTCACATATTTTACTCATACATACATTTTGGCGCCCACCATGGGGCTCAACCCTATTGTTATTAATTTTTTATGGAAAGTTTGTTTATAGATCTAGACATGAACTTCTATGTAGTGCACCCGTGGTTTCTTTCACCGCATACAAAATATATTTTAGCGCATCCAGTTCCTATTATGACACATTTGAAGCATCTTTTAGCGCATCCAATTCATATTTTAGCACATTTAGGGGTTCTTTTAGTGCATACAGTAGTTTTTCTATCACATTCAGTAGTTCTTTTAGTGCATATGTGTGATCTCTTAGCACATATGGCTTTTGTTTTAGTGCATCTGGTTTTCTTTGCAAAAACTTAAAATTTTGAGGACTGATCAATACTTTATGTTTTGTAGGTACTTTTAAATGTTGTCAAAGACAATTATATCATACTACTAATGGTGTTCATAGGGGCTAGAGTTGTTTTAGTGTTTTCTTTTGATTAAATTAGGCATCTAGTTTAATTATAAGTATTAATGAACACCATGTCTACTATGCTTGTAAAGTGATAGGCCTATGCTATCCCCTTCATTGGGTGACCAAAAGGCCAGACTCACTATTTTATGCTTTTATATCACCTTTAGAAGGCCTGTCATAGTGGGAAAAATTACTCACCCTACGAGAATGACCTAAGTAGGAACAACTAAAGCCAAGTTTTCTGACCCACTATAATCAAACGTGATTGGGAGAAAACTCCCAATCAACGATAGTGTGCAAGATAACCATCACCAAAGCCTTTGTTCTAAAGGTTGGGAGGTCTCTTGAGGGATTTTATCATTTTCCACACCAAACAGAAACCCTTACTACGAACTTTAAGTGTAGAAGCCAACTAAGTCAGTCTATAAACATTTTTAGTATTTACAGTGCAAAGGGAGGATATAATCTTCCCCCAAGATACTCACCATATACCTATCAGGGATTACTAGCCAAAAGTGGAGGATTCAACTTTGGTTAAGACCTAGGAAAGGAAATAACACGGGCACCCTCTAGGGGGTGACATGGTTGTGTGAGCTGACACAGTTCTAAGATGTGGGATGTGATATTTTAAATGACCCTTGACATTAGAAAATTTTTTGATCTATTTTCTCTTGTTCTACACCTATGGAAATCAAAGGAATCAAACTAGATTCTTGAAAATACACTTAATGTTTAGTTCCTAGGTTTGAAACAACTATTTTACAACTTGTTGTTGTGTTTGGAATCATTTTTCAAGAAATCATCCATTTAAGAACACTTAATTCACATAATTCACAAACAAAGAAACTAGATACAAATCATTGTTCAGAAGAGCATCCCCTGAAAACATCCATTTCATTGATTAAAAGCAAAATAACTAGACATAATTTCAAAACAGTGAATCACTTCCAATTTAGTGCATGCATTCCTGATTTTAGTGTATTTGATCCATTGTCTAGCACATTTGAGTCATTTTCCATCACATCTGGTCCATTTTCTAGCTCATCTAGGTCATTTTCTGGTGCATCTATTCCATCTTCCAGTGCATTTACAAATCATTTTAGCGCATTCACCTATAGAGTACCAAGTTGAATCACATTTAGGGGCAGTCTAGTGCATCACTGGCTTGTTTTAGCACACTTGACCCATTTTCTAGCACATCTGAGTCATTTTCTAGCACATTGAGTTCATCTTTTAGCATATTTAGTGCATTCTTTAGCACATTTGATCCATCGTTCAACACATTGAGTCCATTTTCTAGCGCAACTAGGGGAAAATCTAGCACATCTAGGCTATATTTCAACGCATCTATACCATGTTCTAGCGCATCCAGTTAATATGCAAAAATTAAAAGCACATTCAGGGATCCCTGTTAGAGAAAAATCTTTCCTCAGTCACAACAGTGTTTTAAACTTGGAGAAACTAGACTTTACAAGTGAAATTCTTCAAACCAAACTAAGATCTAACACCCTAAAGTGTCTAATTAAACACACCTCTGATTGTTAAGCTAAGTTTCATCATCAGGATTTGTCATCCTTTATCACGAAACAACCCTATACAATCATATTTAACTTAGTCTCATCAATAGGATTTGTCATCTTATTTGACCTAGTTAATATCCTTGGCACTCTCAAACAAAGATCAAAGTCTAGTAAAACTTTAACACTTGTATGCTCGTTTTAACAAGTTCACAAAAACAAAACCTCAAAGAATAGGAACTTGAAACTCAAACTACCATGGTTGAAGGTGAAGAAAATCCCTTTCATAGATTCCACCAACCTGAAAATGATGAAATCACTGAGGAAGACATTCAAACAGCTCAACAAGACCCCAAATTCCACAAATTCATGGAAAATATATTTGCAAAAGATGGAGAGAAATAATTGTTAATGCTAGAAAACCAAGGTTTGAAACTTCCAAATGAATTTGATGTTAATCAATTGAAAGGAACTCCTAAAAGGACAAAAACTGACCCCCCAAACATAGATCCAATGGTTTCACTAACTAATCAAATGAAAAATCTCCAACAAAAAATTCAAGACATGCAAAGAGGAACCACAAAAAGATACTTGCTACAATACATTTTCCCATATCCTTTTGATCAAACTGTGAACATGATACCTTTTCCCAAACATTGTGAATTTCTAAAGTATGATAAGTATAATGGAAAAACTAACCCTATAGATCATGTGAGGGAATTTTGAACCATGAGCCTTGAATTTGCACATGAAGAGACTTATTTGATGAGATTGTTTCCATGAAGTTTGGGTGGACAATGTATGGAATGGTTGTCAAAACTTCCATCAGGTATCAAATCCTTTGAAGATTTGGTCAATAAATTCATCACTCAATACTCATATAACATACAACATGAGATAACAATGAAAGACCTTTGCAATACAAAATAGAAAAAGGGTGAATCATTTCTCATATTTTTACAAAGATGGAGAAGATTTTTTGCAAGATATGCTCGTCCCATACCTGAAAAGGAAAAGATGGAAATTTTCATTGACAATCTAAATGATGAGATGAGCTATAGACTTGAATTGAAATGTCCACCCACTTTTGAAAAGATGATTGAAAATGAAATTAAAATCAAAGAATCCTTGGTTAAAAGAGGATTCTTAAAACTCTATAATGAAGGAAACAACTCAGCAAACTCCTTCAATCATTATAACAACAATTATAAACCTAAATTCTAGCAAAGAAACAAGAATGTTGGTAACAATGATGGGGTAGCTGAAACACAAAATGCAAAACCAGTCTTTAACTTGATAGATGGTACCTCTAAAAATAATCCAAACAAAAATCAAAATGCCAACCAAAACAACAATCAAAACATTACTGAGTCTAAACCACCACCATATCAAACATCATCAAATCGAAGAAGATTCACACCATTGGGACAGTCACTCGAATCAGCATTAAAATATCTTCTTGAGGCCAAACTTATAACATTACCAGAGGCACAAGATTATGACCCACAAGTTGAACCATCATGGTGGAATGATGCACACTACTGTGATTTTCATAGAAACAAAGTCCACAAAACAAATGATTGCATGCAAATAAAGCATTTGGTACAAGACTTGATAGATAGAAAGGAAATATCAATAGAAGAACCTCAAACAAATGTTGATAAAAATCCAAACTATGAAAAAGGGGAATCTTCTTCAACAAACACCAAAGGGAAAAATGTAAACTATGTCTACAACACTACCATTCTTAACATTTCTACAGTCAACAATCAAAGTAATGTCATCAAAATCAACAATAAACAGGACAACCTACTAGTACCAACTAATGTGGAAGTTTGTAAATTCCAAGCCATGGTGGGACATTCGATTGTACCTCATTTCTTATCATTTTTTGAAAATGATGACGCATCCCTCACTCACCCACATAATGCTCCCCTCCACATTGAGGTTTTAATCCATAAATCTTTGGTCAAACGTGTTTTAATAGATGGAGGAGATGGTCTAAATATTTGTACTTTAAAGCTTATCCATGCATTGGGATATTCAGAAAATGCAATAGACTCCAGTAAAAATATTATCATGAAGGCATATGATGCAATGGAATGCTCATCTAAAGGATAGTTAGTCTACCAATCAGAGTTGGACCTATGGTGAAGGATGTGGTTTGTCAAGTCCTTGATCTCCCCTTGACCTATAATATCCTCCTTGGAAGACCTTGGATTCATGAAATGCAAGCAGTGTCCTCTACATACCATCAATGTATTAAATTCCCACACAATGGAGTTGAAATCACAATACAAGGAGATCCTAATCCTTTCAGGCATTGTCATAATCTAAGCCCTAAAGCTGAAATCACCATCCCTGGCAATTGTGAAGCACCTCCTTCTAAAACATATGTTGATCCTAAATCCTTAAAGGCGTCCACTTTAGTTACCGCACTATCAAACACCAAGGTCCAAATCCATGATCTGGGATGTGGAGAATACTATTTGGATAAGTTGCTAGCAAAAGACACTACTACTGTCATCGAGAAGGGTCAAGCTTCCAACAATGATGTCAAGACAGCTATAGAAGGAATGTAGAAAAATGATTGTGCTTGGATTGAAACCTTTTGGGATCTTGATGATACACATGCCTTTTCCACCCAAGCTTTTCATACCTATGATAATCCCCTATTTAGCCAAGACATCTATGAAAACCCACTCTTTGACCATGACCCTACTAAGGATATCCAACCATCATCCTTACATTACATCTACCCTAGGTTAGGATATGAATCTCCTAATTTTCCCTCTACTAAGTCATCTTTCCAAGTCACTAAGGATGTGCAAGCCTCTGTTGATGTTAACAATACTGAAAATGATAGTATCAAAGACTCTGTTGATGACATCACCACTCCCTCCATCTCACCCATATCCATCCACCTTGTAGACATGGATCAACAAGTATCACCCAAGGAAAATATAAAGGAAGTAATTCAAGAATCAAAGGTCAAATTGTCTTTTTCAAATGGAGATCCAAAATCAAAAGAAAACTTGCAAACAAAATAAAATCAAGAAAAGTCCCTTAGCCAACATAAAAAGCTATTAGACAAATCAAAAGAAAAAAAGGATCAAGAAAAGTCCCTTAGCCAAAATAAAAAGCTGTTGGATGAATCAAAAAGAAAAAAAGATCCAGACAAGTCCCCTAGCCAAAATAAAAATCTATTAGACAAATCAAAAATAAAGGCAAGAAAAAGTTGATCTCCAAACATGCCTCTCTCTCAAAAATTACTGGGGACATCTATCAAGGAAGAAAATAAAAGAAAGAACTTGTTGATCTAAGGTCTCCATCTATGTCACTCATACCACATATTCCATTCCACCCATCCATGTTCACATACCCGTCATATCATTACACCTCCATTGGTGATGTCTTTCAATGCATCTTTGATGACAACTCCTTCATGTACTATAACTCACTAGTCACCCAAGCTCCTTTTGTTTGAAACTTGATGGCCCACGTAGTGTACACATTAGGGATCCTATCATAGCCTCTTTTATCTGTCACATCTATCATCCTTCATACTTTTTAGTCATTCTCCTCATTCTGATTGGATCCTTTCATCCAGCATGATCATTCATACAAGATCGGGGCATCATATCAATCTATGGATCCGGAGCATATCAGCTATCTACACCCAAATTAAATTTGTTTGAAAAACCCATCAACAACCTGCATCTCAAGAAGTTTTACACCTAACTCATCCAGTGCACAAAAAAATCCCTGAAAAAATACAAAAAATGAGAAAATGTCCTAAAAAATGGTCACCCTAATAAAAACCTAGCAAACATACATCTTGGTGACAGCAAAAAAAAGTCAAAAAGTCAAAAAGTCAAAAAAATACAAAAAAATCAAAAAATTAAAAATACAAAAAAGTGAAAAAAAAAAAAATATGAAAATCTGAAAAAGTGCAATAAAAACAAGTAGTGAAAACCTAACATTAGGCGCTATTTGTGATAGATTATATTTTCCATCTATTTGAGCATGTGATGATCGTTCACTTTCACCATCATTATCCTTATCATTGGAAAGCCTCATGTACATAACTTGGCATTGCAGTCGTGTCTCACCCTGGATTGGGGGAAAAATATTGAACTCACTGGGGGCAATAAACTTTGAGCTTAAACTAACAAACAAATAGTAGGACAACGCAACAAACACAACAATCATGATAAGAAAATCAAGATTGAACATCAATCATCAAACTTCACACATCAACCATCCATATCAAATAGCTAAATCAATCAAATCAAAAAAAATTAAATTGATGATATTCTTTCTGAATCATGGTTTTATCACTTTAGCACATGAATGTTCAACTTTTGTATCTTGATTTTTTGTTATCATTTCTCTAGAGCAACTCAATGATGTCATGGACTAGAGAAACTATGATTGAGAATGACATTTTCCTTTGTCTATTGTTTGTGAGTTGATCATTATTACTATGTGAATTGTCGCGAGACGTGCTCTACGAAGTATCACTAATGACATTTTAAATTTGCATAGAAAAAGGATTAACTCTTGTCTATTGTACACAAGCAATGCTCAGGTCATCTTGGTTTAATTATACCTAGATGCTTGTGTTAAATTGCAATATCAAAAATCATGAAAGTAGTACTCAGGTCATCATGGTTTAATTATACCATCAATGTTTGTACTCACTTTCAATAATTTAAAGGCTCAATGATGATAAAAGCACAACAAATTGGCTGATAGAATGATAACATTTGTATATTTAGATTTGCATGGTTAAGTTAGATTGCATCCATATTAGTTTTTACATCTGCATTTATAGATTTTCCAAGGCTAGCACGATTTTCAAAATGATGTTATCTTTATCATTAATGGATTGAGTACATTTGAAATTAACAAAAACATATCATTCTCATGTAGTTGCATAATCATTTACATATCATACATACATTAGAAAGCATTATCACATCATTCATCCATCCATGCATTACATCATAATATTTGCATTAGAAAATACAAAAATTATAAAGTGCATTACATATCATTTACATAATCAAACCCATCTCATACAACATAAACCATCAAGAATATAGAATCGTCATCATATCATCATTGCATCCATACATAATCATCACATAAGCATATTAAACATCATATAAGCATCATAATGCAGAAGTTAAATGCATCCATCATAGGTATCCATCACATAAACACATATGGATCAAAAGGGTATCCGCTGCATATCATATAAATCTCAAAAATCATAATGTCAAGTGTACAACAATATCCAAATATGTCAAAAGGTACATCATCAAAATGGAAGAAATCATCAATGTCCTCAGCAAAAAAAATAGTGTATCATCATGTCTCAAATAAATTAGAAGTGATCATAACGGAGCTATGTGTTGCTCCCCCCAGACAATGTTGGCCCTTTTCCTCCTACTGCACCACTTGACGGTCCTGCCTCTGGATCTATACAAGGTGGTCCAATGACACCCCTGATGGTAGTCCTAGAATGATTGTGTCCTGACCTGGTAGACTGAGCATAGCTAACACGCTGCTCTGTAGGCACTACCTCATGATATCACAACCTATAATACTCAACCTCCCTAGCGGAGTGTCATACCTCTCTGAGATAATCTGTTGTCAAGGTACCCTCGGCCACTCTTTGTAATCTCTCTTACAAGGCCTCTACCTGCTCACACTATTGTCTCATTGTGTCTCTCTTTGTCGTCAGAGTAGTGACCTGTGCTTGTGCCTGTATATGTGCCTACGCCTTTGCTAGCTAACCCTATAGAGTTTGTACCTAGGCCTGTAACACAACTATCTGTGTCTGTTACTACTAGGAGAGAAAATAAATCTAAACATGTTGCTTTGCTGCAACCACTAGGGATCTCCTCCTCGAAGGCACTATGAGTTCTAAATAACACTAGTGTATCACCACCATCACCTCCATCACCATCTCTGCCTCCATCACCATCTCCGCCACCTCCACCATCTCCATCACCATCATCTCTGTCATCACTACTCTCTCCCTCCTCCTCGTCATCACCTCCTCCACCCCTCCTCTATCTCAGTGCCTGATCATCTAACAAAGGTATTGGCTCATTCAGACTAGATATCCTAGGGAAAGGGTGTGAAAAGAAATAGTGTACGTACTCCTATGACATTGTAGCCTCTATGATCTCTGGATGGTACTCCCATATAACTGCCTGTAGCCCTAGGTACTCCTCATAGGTTGCATCATAGGATAACTACGACCCCCACTTTGGAATGTCCTGTCGTCTATGTGCATACAAAGAAACTCCCTAGGGCATACCCTGTACTCACCCATATTGTGGAAGCACTCTCCCAAGAAGGAATCTCTCAATAATAAACGACATCCTCCCAATCAGGTACCTCATAATGCACACATATGGCATCTCTATGTCATCCTCTAGCCAATCCTTACAGTCTAAATAAGGCCTCCATGTCACAGTATGTAGATCATTCAATACTCATCTCCAAGTACTCTAGTTTTCCCATCTTATGCTAGACAACTGGACCTATATAGCCAAAAATGTATGGCCTGCCTACTGGATGAACTCTATCTACTACTAGACGAGTGACAGCTATATGCTCCCATGCCCATATCCGCAGTAGTGTCACCCCCACTGACAAACTGTCCTCTCTAAGATAAACCACCTACGGAAGATCATGGTACAAGTGTGAGCTAGCATGCAAGAGCCCCAAGAATATTTGGTCCCCTAGGTGATCATGTTCTCTAATATTCAACCCCAACCAACTAACAGTCCCTTTGACCTATGGTTGGGACATAGGAAACCTCCTATAAATCCAGCAAGAACACATGGCAATGTCGCATATGCAGCAACCATCTCTCGCCATGGAATCTCATATCTGCAAATCTAGTCATCCTCAAAAACTCTCTACAGTGCATCAATACCTCCCTACTCCATGTGATCGTAAACCACGAGCTCACCAACAATAGGAATCCTCAAAATCTGGTATACATCCTGTAGCGTGACTGTCATCTCACCAGTGGCTAAGTGAAAGGCGTTGTGGTTACTATGCCACCTCTCAGCCAAAGCGGTCAAAAGTCCCTTGTTAATCCTATACTAGGGAATATCTATCAAAGAGGTCAACCCGCATCATCCAATCACATCTAACTTAACCTGTACTAGATGAGGAATCAAATCCCAAGTCCTCAAGAAATGCTCTCAAGACTAAAGGACTCTTGAAGGCTCCTATCATCACAACATATCACCGATTAGCAATCTTATCAATCAACATCAATCAACCTATCAATCTAATTATCCCTAATGAGATTTTGATCAAATCTCATGAGTGCCTATCATTGATCCTCACCTATCATGAGGTCAATCATCATCCTATCATTGATTCTCACCTAGATTCATGAGATCAATCATCAACTACTCTATCAACATCATCAAATAACATCAAAATATTGGCTGACGCGATCAACAATCATCAAAATCAGGGAGTCTAATCAACATTTCATCAATCTAGTGTGGATGCGCTAGAATAGTGTTTCTATATGCTAAAAAGCAATATGAGCTAAAATATTTCATCAATGTGCTAAAATAGTGCATTAATGCGCTAGAATTCCAAATGCGCTATTCCATTCCATCAATGTGCTAAATGACACAATGCGCTAAAACTTTAACCCTGTGCGCTAATTCATGACCTACATGCGCTACATCATTTATCAGATGCACTAAAACTTCCCCTACATGCGTTATTTTACCATATGTGCTACAACTTTGACTGTATGCGCTAGAAAACAAACCTTATGCACTAGAACAGTCTACCGATGCGCTACATCAAGTACCCTATGCACTAAAACGCTAAAAAATGAATTTTAAATGTGAAAAAACATGCCAAAAGATCAATTCAAAATTAACAAGGAGGTTTTTTGGGGTACATACTAGAGGTCCATATGCAGCTAGGCAATTGTGACATCGAACACACTTGAATCGGTGGGTTTGGATTGGAATCACCATCTTGCCAAATTTGCTCAAAAGTTACTCAACTCACTCAATCACTCCAAATTTTCAAAATTCAAATGACACAAATGAACTCAAATCACATATTTTTAACCTTTTAAAGGGAAATTAAGTGAGCTTAAGTGGGATTGATTTTTTTTTATAAAAAAGGGGCCTTAATTAATCAATCAATCAAGGGGCAACATCAGTATTATTTTTTGGGAGATAAATTGTCTCAACATTATTAAAAATTTGAAACTCATCAAATCATCATAAAATCATAAAAAATTCAAAAAATTCAAAAAATCCTAAAAAAATTCAAAATTCATCGATTTATCTCCTAAGGGGGCATATATCCATCATCACTTGAAATACCAATGTTTGGAGCATATCAAAAAAAATTTGGTCAGCATCATTAGCAAAAAAATTCTTTGAAGCAATGTGTAAACACATCACTTCAAAGAGGGGCAAAATGTATACACCTAAAATCGGTTAAGATAATAATTAATGAAATACAAGTTATTTAATTAATAAACCTTTTAATTATTCTACTTATAAATATATTCTAAATTTATTTATATAGTTCATTTTCTAATTCTTCTATCTTAAATCACATTCTTCTAATCTTATTTAAATAAACAAATTTCAATAGTTTGTCTTATTTAATTATCTCTCCTCTTATTAAATTTAAATTCTAAAACTTGAATTTAGTCACATGTCTACAACTTTTCCTCTTGCCACATCATCATGTGTCTCATGAATTTAAATATCCTTAATATTTAAATGGATTTTTTCCTCAACAAATTTTGAAACAACCTTGGGACACTTGGCTCTCTTCCTCCATTTATTCTTTCTCATACTTCACAGATTGTCTTACTAAAGGGAACAATCTCCTTTATTCCCTCTAACTTCTTCATTTTCCACCCTCGATCTTTCCAACTAAAATATTGATTGTTGGTTGTTGCCACATCAAATATGCCTTGGAAATCCTATAAATGCAGCCTCATTCTATAGCATTTCATATCCCAACTTTGAGCAATCTTACTCTGCAGAATTTTCATTAGAGCATTTGTGAGCATTTAGCAATTAGCATTTAGGAAGCATATTAGTTTACAATCATGGCTTAGTTGTTAGCTGCATTTTAGTGATCATAGTAGTTTTCATACAATATTTGCATCACAACATTTAGCATCACATCCTTATCACAGCATCATTATCATATCACTCATCAATCATATAGTTTAATCAATAATGTAGGAATAGATTCCTTGCATTTTCCAGCATTTTATTCCTCAAGTTGTCATTCTAAAGATCATAGTGCACAAAACAAATATGAGAGCCATTAAAATTTAACGAATCCTTGAAGATAGGAAATAATGGGACGATTTTAGAGAGTTTATTTTTTTCAATTCAATTAGATTGTTATCTGAATTCTCTCTAATGTAATGTTTCATTGATTGTGTAGTTTTATTACTTATTCACATAGTTTACTCACACATACAATGACAAGTTATCAACTTATGGTCATGTCATATTTTGGAGACCAACAAAAGCTCATGCATTGAGTAGATGGTATAAGTACGACCAATTGCAGTACCCATATCAATCACCTAAAAAAAGATAAATGTAAAATTCATTAAAAATGCATAGTAAAATTTTATATTTTACTTATCAATATGTTCCTAAATCATTACATAACAAATGATTCCTATAGTTTTCGTCTTAAAACCTAACCTTAATAACAAATGATTCCTATAGTTTTAATCTTAAAACCTAACCTTAAGAAATAGGTAATTATCTATGGACGTAGAGCTTTATGTAGTATATAAAAGTACTAAAACAAAAATAAAATAAAAATAAAGGCAATATAAACTAAGAAATCTTTTCATGGCTTAAACTATACTAAGAGCTTGTAGATCTTTGAAGTGGAATTAAGAATCAAATAAGTTATTAAGGAATTAAGTAAATGAAAAAATCTACTAAAAATATTTTATGGTTAAGAAGGGATATCAATGAAAATAAATTATAATCCAAAAATAATAAAGTTTTTTTGGTCATATAAGACCAATAAAATATAGAGAAGCCCGGATAGAATCACTTTTGAGGGAATTTAGGGTTATTGAAGCCTCTCAATCCTTAACATTAAATTAAAATAATTGAGACCAACCTTCTATATATTTGTGGGAGATCTATCTCACATTTTCAAAGATAGAAATATTTTAAAGGATATGCAAGCAAATGATAAGGTGCAATTTCAAAATGAAACATTTAACTAATTAAAATACTAAATGAATTATCTTGTTTTTTTACCTAGATCATCAACAAAAAGGGAACAAGGAGAAAGCCCTTCAATGACATAAATATCAACTCGCTCAATTTTTTACATGTATAAAACGATAAACAAACACATATAATGTCACTTATGTTGCTACCATATAGAAATTTGTAGAAGTATGAAGTGAAGACAAGTTACAAAACATGTGTGCCACTTATAAATCTACGTATGTCATGATTCAAGAGCATGTTGTTTCACTTCGTTGAATTTGCCAACTTACTTACACCCTATACTTGCTATAAAGAATTTTCTTTGTATATAATTTATGTATATTTTATTTGAAGCTCACAAAAATAGAGTGAGATAATAGTAAATTATTTTGATCGTTTTTGCTTTGTAGATAATAACAACTCCCTCCTTTCCCATTGGATTGTGGGCTTTTTCAATTATGTCATCTACATTCACAATTTTCAATATTCAATTAAGATGCTTTGGTAAAAACTTACATTTCGTAAATGTTTTAATCTTTAGTGGAGCTCAATAGTGAAATGTCTTATGAAACACCTTTATTCCTAATTTTGAAGAGGATTCGCAATTAACGCATGCTTAATATGTACTTTCAATAATACAATAGATACTTATCCATCAACTTTCTGATAATGACAAATTTGGACCTCTATACTTTTGAAATAGTAAACCAGATTCCGACTGCTTTCTCCTTGTAATATTCTCTCCGTTTTAAATAGAGAATTCCGACCTTTTACATCAAAATAAATAAATACATACTACAACCCTAACAAAATAAGACAAGACTACTACACTTTTCTTTATAAATGGTACCCACTCTTTTAACTCTTCTCTCTTCAATTTAGAAGAACAAAATCAGTACACAAACGGTACAAGAGCGGAACACTATTGAACAAGAGTACGTGCCAAACTATAGATTCAGATTTTGGCAGGATCCAGAAACCCAGAACTCCAAATTATTGTTGCAAGCGCAACGAACTTTCTTGACTTTTTGACGTCTCGACGACGCGGAACAATTTTCCAACGCTCTTCTCGTACCTGTAGGCCAAGCGCATTATGAATAAAGAAATTAAAGAAATTAAAAGACTCTCTCCATTGGAGGTAGACAAGTGAACATCAAACTTCTGTGGAGATTTCGTTGTCTCGTTGTGTTCTCTAAGACCATTCTCTCTCTTCACATAGAATTACAAATGATTTATTCGGATTTGTCCATGCATTTAGTTAATCTGTAAAATGTTCGACCTTCCATGAAATCTGATGAGAATTTACACAACCTTCTTCTTCAGCTGCGTTCAATTACCGTGAACAGTGGATCTTTGAATGTTGTATGATCCCAGTTTTACAGTTGGACTGCCCAACAAAAACAGGACAACTTTGTTCCCATTGTCTGTTAGAGCTTTCGGAGAGAGAAATTGCAGCAAAACTGGTTTTCTGAATTGTATCACAGTGAGGGGAATCATACGATTGTCTGCAGGAAGAATATTACAACTTTGATTGGGTGGAATACTGAGAATGATTTTGATAGACAGACCTTGGACTATTGGGCTTAGACTGAGAGGAGACAGTGTTCACCTACTTGTTTATTGCAGTACTCAAAACAGAGGCCCTTTACCTTCTGATGAATAATTTGTAGGCATCAATTATATCAATTCGTGGACTTCAAAGGATTAATAATTATGAATCTTTGACTTCTGGTGGATGCTCTGCAGGGTCAGTATTTATTGTCTTCTTTGTAATTTTGTTCTGGCCTGCTGTTAGCTGACCTTGTCCAATATTTTGTTGCTACTGATTTTAGTTTTCTGGACTGTTTTGTTGCTGTTATATGTAACAGGCTTGTAGCTGTTCTTCTGTTGAAATTTTATTAATGCTTATTCCAATAAAAAAAATCTGAGTCACAAAGAATGATAAAAAAATCTGAGTCGCAAAGAATGATAAAAAATCTGAATCATAAAGAATAATACTTATTTATCGCATTTAGAAATGCCCAGAAACATTTAATTAACCATATGTCTTGTTACATTTCTTGAAGGGCTGAAGCCTCTCAATGAATGCCAATACTAGCCAGGAAAATATTTCTGAAATATAAACTACCACTGTGATATTAATACTATTCTCACCAAAACGTTAACTAAAATCCTTGGGAGGACGATAGCAGTGCTGTTTTGATACAGAAGTGGTGTAATGGGTAGCATTATCATTGCTGAAAACTCCTTGACATGTGACTTGAAGTGCTTCAGGAAGTTTGTACGATGCAGATGGTGCTTCTCCTGCCTGTTTCAAAGCCTTCGTTTCTGCCAACTCTTTCTGCAGTCTTTTCTTCAGATCCTTGGTTTCTTCCAACTCTATCTGCAGTCTTTTGTTCAGATCCTTCAATTCTTCCAACTCTTTCTCCTGTCTTTTGTCCAGATCCTTCATTTCTTCCAACTCTTTCGGCCCTATTTTGTTCATCTCTCTTGACGACCCGTAACATCTCTTCCCCACATTACTGTCCATTTTTTGCTTCAACTTGGTCCTGCAATGTTATTGGAGTAAAATGATCTTCAGCTACTCGCATTATATTATATGTGCTGAAATGAATTACTGTAGGAGGAGATCATTACCTTGCTCTTCTATTTTGGAACCAAACTTGAACCTGTCTAGGGCTGATATTTAGCTGCCTGGCCAGAGCTTCTTTTCCCTTCTGTATACAACAAAAATAAATTAAAATTATAGAAATTACTTACTGATATCCGTACTAACTGACAGAATGTTCCACTCTATAGGAAAATATAACTAATACTAATAAAATTATGTTTTCGTGACAAACAAAACCATAACTTCTAAGTGACTAAATTAGACATTCCTTTGCTAACTATAACAGTTCCGTAATTTCCAGTAAGTTGTTTTTGCATATGGCTACGAAGAAGAGTGATAAGATATATAAACCATTAAATGTTGAAAAGTACACATACACCATCCACAGTAGGGCTCCGTTTGAAGAATTCTTCCAAACAAGCTAATTGTTCAGCTGACAATCTGAGCTTTTCTCGACTACCACTGCCCTGCTCTTGTCCTTTCCCGACATTGAAATCATTAGGCAAGTCGAAATGTCCATTGGATTGGCAAGACGCGGAAGGTGATTTATTGAGGTCAATGCTATTTTTGCTGGATTTTTCCAATTTTTTATCTGCAACCACACACATACTTTCGAATAATATATAAAAATAATAATAATAAATTGCAAATGTTTCACAAATATGGGCAATTAAATTCATATAAAACTCTATAGTAAGAGAGTGCACAGCTCCTAAGATTGATATATATTACACACGGTTTAGAAATTCACAGACCAAGAATTATAATATACAAATCTATCTTAGATATCACATTTATGCTATGAACTAACAAACTAAATTGCGACATTTTCTTCTCATACCGTTGTCCTCCGTCTGTTCATTAGAGTAGCAAGACTCGGAAGGTGATTTATTGAGGTCGAGTTTATTCTGGCTGCATATTTCCGGTTTTCTGTCTGCAGCTTCACAGAAAAACTTTAATAATAGAAAAAATAAAAAATCAAAATCAAATTAGTCTAGTCATTCAAAACATAAACTATTACTTGATTTTTGTGCCAAAGAAGCCGAAGTATGATGCAACAGATCTAACTCTAAATCAGGAATAGGGACGCCATTAGAGTAGAACTCTAATTCAGTACTCCTCCGTTGCTCCACACTACTCACTTCCATTCCTATTAAGCAGAAATACTAAATTCGTGGTGACTTCCAACGATAGAAGTGATGGATTTTATAGGCTATCTGTTTGGTTGTGCGTGTTCCTTAATTTGGTAGGGTCGCGTCAAAACTCTCTTCCTTTTTTTTCGTGTCAAATCTCTTTTTCTTTCTTTTTTCTTCCTTTTTTTCCGTGTCAAATCTCTTTTTCTTTTTTTCATTTTTTCAAATCTTGTGCTTCTAAAGTACCCACCATACAATTTTGTAACATAACCAACAACATTCCCACCCAGTGATCATACAGCCATCTAGAGTACCCACCATTCAACTTTGTAACATAACCGACAAACTGCAAGAATCCCACCCAGTGATCATACAGCCATCTATCTTTTCCCGTGTGTCTTTCTTATATTGAACACAAAAAGTGGGGTGTCCTTTTCTTATATCAAATAAAACACGAGTACAGGGAATGACATTGAAACTGGCAGTCTTCTATGTATTGACTAGCATGTAAGATGATATGTGTCATAGAAATTGGTAAATAATTTTATATTAGGTAGTCCTCATCAAACCTTGTCTTTATGGTTTCAACCTAACCCTAATATCTAATAGTTTTTCACATTGGTTTGGATCTGTAATGTGAATTTGTTGATTTGAACGGGGGAGAGGGAAACTATTGAGCACATCTATCTTTTGACTATAAAAAGATAAAAATATATTCCATCAATATGAGATCATCTTTAACATATTGTATGATTCCGTTTTTTTCTTGGAACATGGTTTATCATTATTGAATTGGTCCACCTAAAGATACAATTGAAAAAAATATTACCTTAACATTAAATTTCAAATACTTACCACTAATAGTTAAAAACACTAATAATCTTTTAAATAATTAATTTTTCTATTTCATATTTCATTTTCTTTTATTATATTTTTTAAAAAATATAATAAATATATAATTAATTATTTTATTTATGAAATATAAAATTTACTTATATTATCATGTAATAAAATATATTTACAATATTTAAAATTTTAGATATTATTATTTTTTATTAAATTTGAAATAAATTATTTGGGTAAGTGCACCAAGATGCTTGTTAAAAAGAGACCTTAAGTAGCCACTTTTTTCTTAAAATCAAGAAATATTGACCTTGGACGTGGATACTTACACTCAAAATTTTGAGATGGAACAAAAAGAAGGATTCAAGTGCTCTGAGCCTACTTTTTAAACTACTAATTTATTTTGAAAATGGTTGAAATTAAGGGGTTCAATCGAGAGACGTACACAAATTAGTGTTGTTTTTGTCAAAAAAAATAACATAGAAACTTTTGTACGACTCTCATATGGTGAACTTTTTTTTAGTATTTTTAAAATCGCTACGGTCATAAGTTAGTTACTAGTATGTAGTTGATGCACGATTTTTCTGATAATTTTTTAATGAATATTTTATTTTTACTAATTTTCAAAGTGGATACTTCTTGAAAAACAAAATTTTGGCTGTGCTACCCCTACAAATTTTGGAAACTAATTGAATTTTTTTAAAAAAATTGTAGAATGGAGTCTAGTTTCTAAAAATGTAATTTATTTGAAATTTCAATGAACGGTTAATTTATAACAAAAAAACACCAAATATTGTTTTTTGCCAAAAAAAAGACATACAAACAAAATAAATTATGGATGAACGGCTTAACATTGTTATAAAGTGAAAAAAATTACATCGTCGGATAGCTAAGAGAGAACCTAACATTACCCAAATGTTCGATTTGTTTGATATTGAACCATGTGCAATCCTCACGGTGAACATGAACTCGAATATGTGAAATATTGTAGAAATTGCAAAAACACGTCTCTAGTCATTGGGAATGCCCTCCAAGCCTTTAGGTTGGTATTCCAAGGCAAATACCAATCCCAAGGCTTGGGGATTCCCAAAGCAGGATATAACGCGAGCGCGTTATAACACAATCGCATTATATGTCAATTTTGACATGATTTTTTTCGTTTGTGGGGAGCATGTCTAGCAAGATATAATGCAAGTGTGGTATAACGCGCTTGCATTATGTCTTGCTTTATGTTAAATGCATATTGAATGTATGTTTATATATTTGTATGTTTGTATGCACATGTATGCCTGTATGTTATGTATGTATGTATGCATGTATGTATGCATATGTGTATCAATGCATGTATATTGTATGTATGCATACTTGTATGTAAGATTGTATACACATGCATATACATGTATGTGAGTGATCCCACAATATTGGCTTACAATTTTTGGCCAAATTGGACACTGAACTGATTTTTTTAATTAAATATTCACTTTTGGGAACCTATAGCGGCTAAACTATGAGGAATTTAAAGATGATACAAACTAGTGATTTGTGACATTTTGTCTCTAGATTCTAAATATATTTTTTTCAAAAATTTTGGAATCAGATTGCACTAATTTTTCCATCTCCTTCGAAAACTAGTTTTTTTTAGTAAACACCATTTTTAAGGAGTGACACTCACCGTATAACACAACTTCTTTTCTATGAAGGATAAAATTCTAATTTTTTGAAATTATATTTGTAACTATGATATCTAGTGCTTCAAATTGGTTTCATAGTATTTTATTGAATATTTTTTTTCTTAATCAAGTTTTGAAGTCAAACCAATTACAATTCAGACATAAGCGAACTGTATAACACATAACTTTTATTATATGTATTGAAACTCAATTTTTTTTTGTTAGATCAAAGACTTCAATATCTGGTGCACTCATATTTTAAAAAAATAAATTATAATCTTCTATTTTTTCACATGTGCAGAACAAAGAACTTAATTTTTCAATGAAAAACCTACATTCACAAGAAATAAAAAATAAATATAATAATTAAATTAAACTTATTTAAAATTATAATTTTTGGGAAGCTTATAATAAGGACTACATACTTACAAAAAATAAATTTTAAATGAATTCATTTGATCCCCCAAAAGGTAAATCAAAAGTGGTTTTTTATTGGCATTTTGATAAGTGTAAAGGAGACTCTATTATAGGTATGGTTTAAAACTAATGGAGTTCTATCTAAGGGGGTTTGATCTATAGTAGTTTGATCATACTATTTTCAATTGGAATGCTTTAAGGGTAAAATCACAAACCTATGTCACACTTTATAAAGGAATCAGCCAACAACAAAAAAAATTCTAAACTTCGACCACATAAAAGTGGTCTTTATGTTTTGAATTTCAAAATGGTGTAAACTAATGAAATGTAGAACTTTTGATGAAGTTCATTATATTTTTATCAATTTAAGGAAAAATTTTAGAATGCTAAAAATTTCAAAAAAAAGTGACTTCACGAGCCGTCAATAAACAAATTGAAAATAACTTTATTTCTCCCTAATTTTTTTTCCTCCAAATAGGTAACTTCAATATCTTGTGCATGGAAAAAAAATTAACTAGCACTTGTACTAGAAGCAGTGCAATGGTTACGCCGATTGTGTTGTATATAACATATGTTTGAAAGGAGGTCTATAATTGAATGTATAAATAGTAATTAAAAGCTTTATACATTTGTTGGGAATAGAATTGGTTTATATATTGATGCATATTTTGTATGAAGATATTCTAGAAATTGTCTAATGGTACACACACGCATTATATAATAACCAGTAATAAAATGATTTTAGAATAGAGAAAATAGTCCCATGATATTTTGATGCAATTTTTTTTTTTGTGCATTTTTGTGAGTTCTCACATACATTGAGATATTTAACCATTTTAGAATTCACATGTACCTCAAAGTGAGTACAAATTGTAATGTTATAAATTTGCATACATCCATTGCTATTAAACCGTTTAGTTTTGTGGACATTTTGAGAGGATATTTGATACCACTACAAATTGTCAAATGATGCAATCTTGTGAGAATTTGGGCTAATTCTACTATCCCTCCCCTACCTTTGTTTATAAGCATTTGCATGCCTTCAAGACTATCCTATTTATATTCCCTTTGCTAGATGTTATGAGCCAAGTAAATACACATTTGCATGATTTATTGTTATGTCCTTGGTATTTAAAGGCATTCAATTATTATACTTATCTTCCATCCTCTCTCATGCTAGAGCATACCAATTATAACAATATTCCTTAAGCATTTATCAAAATTAGACTTTAATTGATGCACTAAAAATAACATTTATTTCATCATCATCATCTAGGCCATCTATATGGTTGCTTGTAGTGTAATAATCTTTTGCATGACTGTAAAGTTAATGTTTTCTAAGTGTTGACCTAAGATGAAACTAAAGAACATCACATGTTATATGGTCAAATCCACAATCCATAGAGTAGCTCTTTGCTTATGGAATTGATCTAAATGTATAAACTTAATCTAGAAAGGATGAATCTAATACAAAATTTAAGACAAAACACAAACAAAGGAAATATAGTTATAATTCTAAATTGAATCAGATTATAAAACTATATCAAAATTATCTGCTTTCATTTATAAAACTATACCTCATCATCCGTTATATTTAATTTCTTAATTTAACATTTAAATATTCTATTAGACTCTTATAAATAAAATAAATTGAGTTATATTTATTTTCCTTTACACATATATAAATGAGCATTGAGAAATGAATGACATTGTACATTATAGTTCATGTTATTATGTATGAACACTTGAAAGATAATTTAACAATAATAAATAATGTCAAACATCTTAAAGAACATAAAAATGATCTTAAAGAATAAAAAAATGATGTAACCGATATTTTCATGTTATGTCTCAACACTTGAAAACTAATTTAACAATAATAAATCATGTAGATCATCTTAAAGAACATAAAACCGATGTAACACATATGTTGCATAGACATTCTTAGATTTATAAGGAAAAGTATTGCACTAGTATATGCAAATGCTTTCCTTATTCCATAATTATTAATATCATCATTATTACATCAAAATTGCATGCATGACTGCACATATCAGATTGACTGCATGGAATGTGCATGTGTTATGTCTCAACACTTGAAAGATAATTTAACAATAATAAATCATGTAGAACATCTTAAAGAATAGAAAAATGATGTAACAAATATGTTACATAGGCATTCTTAGATTTATAAGGAAAATTCTTGTACCAGTATATGCAAATGCTTTCCTTATTCCATAATTATTAATATCATCATTATTACATCAAAATTACAGGCATGACTGTACATATCGAATTGCGTAGCAAGGTAAACCTTATTGCTTTATCAACAATCATTTAAGCAGAAATGCTCTCCATTTCATTCCATTTTTTAACATGGCTTGTGCACAACACCACCTCAAAGACCTGGATTTCCTTTAAAACTTTAGTCCATAACATAACATGCAACAAAAAAAAGTCAAATCCAAGTCAGGTGGATACTAATGGGTAGCTTTTCTCATAGTTTATGAGAACCAACCAAATGAAATAAATAAATAAATTACCTATCATATGCAAATCTTGAGAGCAATCCTCCTGTTGGAATAGGGCCTTTGGTTGTTAAAAAGACATCTTAAAAATTCAAGCCATAAAACACAAGTTAATGAATAGTTTCTATTTTTCAACAAATGCACTTGACAAAAGAATTAATAGAACTTTAAAACCTACTAGATTATTTGTGCCACCTCTAAGAAATAACATCAAAATTACCTATTGGCTCTTGAACCATTTAAAGTTTAAACTTGTGTGCAATTTAAGAGAAACCAATAAATTTAGAAATTTCTTCCATATATAATAATGCCAAAGAAGACAAGGCAGCCTTGAAGGATGAAATTAGGCAACTCTCAGTACTCATATATAAAATAACGCAGGCACAACTAGACCATGGACATATAAAGTGGCAACAAAGCTACTTAGCATGGCATATACAATAGATCATCTAATACTTATGTTTAATGCCAACATGGCATTCCAACAAGAAAAGATAACAGCTACTACCATTATTGAGGGCACTTGATTGGCACAGGCAACACAAGAGGAAAAGCCAATAAAATTGAAGAGCATTGCAAGAAGCAGAATATAGTATGAGGCTCAGCCATATATAATGCTACATGGTAATCAAAAGTAACATGAATGAATTTTGAGTGGTAATTAATGCACCAACACTTAAGTATTTTAATTAATGAGATAACTTTTGATTTTCTAATAGATGAATCTTTTATAACTCCCGTTTCATGAGGTTATGATGATGTTTCCCCTATGGTTTTGGTGGTTGTCACATAATTGAGACTCTATTTTTGATATTGGGGAAAACAGATTTTGAAGGGATCTGGAACCCTATACAACCAAAAGGCCAAACTGCTTAAAACAACCAAAAAGACCAGACTACAGAAAAGGCATCCCGCAGTCAGCAAAAAACCAGCTCCCAAACAAACACCATTAGGTTTTATAATTAGAGTTTCGCTTGTTGGAACGAAGATTCATATCAAAAGAAGGCCCAGAGGGTTTAGATTTTTTTCCAATAACAGTAGTCCAGCCTTCTTCAACTTGTGCCACCTTATCCTGCCAAGCTAGCCCAACAATTTCCTGAGGATGAAAATCCGTGGCCCTAGAGGTAACATCAAAGTTCGCCTGAACAGGTGTGGAAATGACCAGAGAGCAACCAGAGATGGGAAACAAAGCACCATCAGTAGAGACAGCAACCGGTCTAATCATTTGCTCAATATGATTTATCATGGTAGTTCCCCCAGCGAAGGAAGGAGAAACCCCAATAGTCGAAACCCCAGCAACCTGTGAATCAGAAACCCCAGCAACTGTAGTTCCCCCAGTGAAGGAAGGATAAACCCCAACAGTCGAACCCCCAGCAACTCTGTTGCTTCAATGATTCCACCACTTAAAAAAAACATTAAAAACAACAACCATTTATCTTAGATTATTGTGATTAAAAACACATTAAAAACCATAATCTGTATGAGAACTAATTTTTTATAAGTCGTGTTGCTAAAAGTAGGCTATATGGTTGATTAGTCATCTCAAGGTTTCTCCCTCTTCCAAATAATGAAGCATGAGTCTTGATGAAGTATTGCAACATAGAGATAATTGTTAAACTTGAAAATTAGAGAAATCCAATTAAACTTGGATGCATGTAATGAAAGAAGTTGATGTGCAGAATATGTGGGCCTCAATGGATCCATATCTTAGAAGGTGTATATGGGAATCCAAGGAATTCTATTTTGACAACTTCAAATTAGATCAAGTTTTGTGGTTTTTCCTCGTTGTTTACTTCTCAGCCTTGTCTAATTGGTATTTCAATGTTTTATGCAATTGTTATGATGTTTTAAAGATCAATGCATTAGAACTTATTGTGCATTTTACAGCCTATCGTTTCTTTTATGGTAGGGAAAGTAGTTGTTTGTACAAATGTTGGGTTTGAAGTCGGTGATGTGGTAAGTGGATTGTACAAAGTGTCAGAGTACAACATAGTAGGAGGGTCATAATTGAAGAAACTTGACACCAATCTGGCTAATCTTTTTGATTATTTGGGGCCTCTGGGTACTGATCTACCATTTCATTGAAATTAACATTTTGTGTTTTCTATTTTCTATTTTTTATTTTTGTTACTTATATAATTTCAAGTAGGCGTCTTTTATTTTGGGTGAATTTGAACAAGGATGGTAGGATTTACTGCTTGGGTGGGTTTGCTATTAATTAGAGAGCCTAAACCTGGAGATGAAGTGCTGGTTTAAACTTGATAAACTGAGTAAAAACATGATTTGACAATGAGCTCCACGAAATAATATGTAAGGATTTACAGATTTTTGTACACAGAAATATTTCAGAACAGCTTCACATAAGAGACAAAGTACACACAAATTCATAAAATAATCAAGCATCAGTAGCTGATGCAAGCACATAAAACCTCCACTATATTTTTGAATTGACAATTTTGTTTTTCATTCAATCAATTAAACTTCACATAGATCAGAAAAAATAAAATAAAATAAATCATAATTCTGTCCAATAAATACTAATTCATATTAAACATTATTTGCACTCAAAATACATTTCCAATGGAGTTCATTGATCAGACAATCGTTTATCTCAAGCTAATATTCCTTCTACTGGCAATTAAATTATGTATTCACTTTGCCTACATTGCACATGATCATTCACCTTGTGCCAATATATCTGTATGTGCTCTCACCTATTTCTGCCTACAGTCAATTCTGAGTATTGCCAACAATGTTGAATTTCTACATTGGTAATTTATGCGCTCCTCCATTCTTCACATTAGCGGCCTACTGCCTTTTTCTCCTTAATAACTGGCTACCCAAAAACCAATCTTCTTCAATTTCACGTTGCAACTCCATCCATGCCCTTTTGTTGTTGTTCCTTTTCACTTCTTATGCTTTCTCACCTGGCAAAACACACGCCCTCCCCTGGCTGTTCACACTTAACCATTTCTCTTTTCTCTATGCTGATTCTATAGGGGTGTGCTTAGTCATTCAATTTGCACTCAATTTATTTGTTTTCATTTTGTATATATGCTCTTTCCTGTTGCTCATTGTATTCACCGCAGCCTCTCCCCACTTTCTATGAGGCGTCCTCTTGCATTCTTCCATGCCTCAATATTTTTATTTTAAATTGCTGCTCCAACGCTTCAAATTCTCATTCCTCCTCCTTCAAATCATATCAAATTTCCTTTTTATGCAATTTTATTGTATTCTCCTCAACTATTATGCACAGCCTTACAACTTCTCTTCCCTGTTCTCTGCACTTTTATTCAAATTAAATTTGAATGTTAATTCATGCCACCCCCCTTCAATCTTGACGTCAAACTCCTCTTTTCATCTTCTCGGTGATTCTTTTGGTCTTCTTTTCTGTAGGCATTATATAGTTTATTAAAATATGCATTCAAATTCCAACTATCTTTTTAAAGTTGGCCTCACAGTAGATCTTGCTTTTGAGAAGACTGGTGTCTTGTTATTTAGTGGATGCTCCTGCATCAATAACTGACATTCAGTAACTATTTAAAAATTATAAAACCAAGGAATCATTTTTTTGCTCATATAGATGACATGAATCATCTAATGAAATGATGTCTATGAAATGCATTTGTCAATATTAAAACTTACTGCTTACAGAAACTTGACACACTGAGAAATTCAAATCATGAATCACTTTAAACATGAGGCATTAGCAATACAAATACTTCATGTGGATTGAAACGGTAGGTATGCTTGCCTCCTCTCATCTTGGTTTTTGGTTTTATGCCTGTGATGTCCCACTTCATGTTTTTCGTGGGCAAGGTAGACACAGAAGAACAACAAAGATCCAGTTCAATATTTCAAGGGATGCTCTATCATACTCATCCCTGTTGCTAAACCTTAAAGAAACCAATGGGTCAAGAAACCCAAAAAGGAATAGTAAGCCAAAGTCCAAAATGCTTTGATGATTTTCAATTGGGCAGATAGGCAGGAGGGCTATGAATATAACACAGATGCCTTTTACACCATCCTCAGTAGCCTGGGCAAAGCAAAGATGTTTGATGAGATGCTCTCCATTTTGAAGAAACTGAGATCAAAAGGATGTGAGATTACTAAGATCATGCTTAATAGCATTGTCAACGCATATGGAATGGATGGAAGACTCCATGAAACACACAAAGGCTTCAATTTGATGGAGCAGCTTGGACACAAGCCCAACCTTATTGCCTACAACTCTCTCCTGATGGCTCTTATGAAAAACAAAAAGAATGACAATGTAGAAAATGTGTTTATTAAAATGGCTCACAGAGGGGTTCTTCCAAGAGGGCTATCTGAAAGACCCTGGCTTAGGTCCACTTCCATGCAAATATTTATGGGCACATACAAAGCATCTCATAATGTCATCCAGATTGGAACTGAGGTGATATCATATAAAATTGATACTTTGATTTTTAATTATATTTATTGGTAGTAGCTTTCTTTAATTTTATATATTTAACCAAAATATTTATTTTTAATAATACAGTATTGCCTAATTTTGATTGTATTTTAGAGTGAAAATCTCTGAATTCGGCCATACGCCATTAAATTTAGGCTTTTGACTCAGGAGCAAGGTATTTATAAGCTTTCTGATTTTCTAAGTTTTATTTTTAGGTTTTGATTTTATATTTGAGTTTTAATCAGAAGTTCAACCATTATTGTGAACTGTGCATTTGTTAATTAATTGCAACATATTGTGTTTAGGGTTTGTTAAAATAGGAAGAGCAAATCTTGCCATAAAGAAAATTGAGAATCCAGTTGCCAAGGCTGCTTGCTTTTCAGAAAGGAAAGAAGGATTGTTCACAAAATACAGGGAACTTGGTATTTTATGCTAGATAGAGATTGCAACTATGATACATATGCCAGCATCAAACAAGGTTTTTGCATTTGGAGATCCAGATATTGATTATGTGATTAACAAATATCTCAACATTCCTGTCAATGTTGACAATAAGCATGTTCAAGCAGCTCAAAGATCCCAAGAAGAACTCAATTTCAAATTAAGACAGATTGATGCAGAAAAGCAAGTCAAAAGTGTAATGGAAAGGCTAGAGACTGTTAAGGATAGCAAAACAAGGTGGACAAAGGATATAGAAAGATCCTCACTACTTGAATTGATATAGCTTCATGAGAGGTTTAAAGAACTCAAGGAAAGTATCAATGAAATTGAATGGAAGAAAGAAGCAAGAAACTTCTCTTTATACAAGGAAATAGATGCTGCATAAAGGGCTCAACAAGTACATGATCCACAAACTTCTTGTCATACACCTTTATCTACTCAGCCATCAGAACTCCATAGATCTTATGGATTTTAGTATTAATGAATTTGGTATTATTGGTTGTGATACGCAAAATCCTTTGTATATTGAAGGTAACATATTTGCATAATTGGGGCAGAAGTAAAGATTATGAGAAAATCAAATAAACAGTAAGCATAAATCTTAGCCTTTAATCGTACGTCCACCATACATGCTACAAGCTAAGTTTTCTATCAATCCCTTAATCTTCTAGTTTTGTTCTAGGGTTTGATGTAGTGTTCTCAACAATAAAATCGTGATTGAGAAGAGATTAATGGGCACCTGAATAACCTAATATGTGAGGACAATTCTCAGGCTGAGCTTGCTATTCCCCTTTATCAGTAGTTTTCCTACAGATAACCACAAAGGGAAATAATTCAAACAATTTTATTAAATTACCATCAAACTATGGCAAGCGATTTACCTGAAGGTGTGAACTGCAGACTTCAAGTGTAGTTTTGAAGCGGTGTTGTTAACAGGGCGTGTGAACTGTAGACTTCAAGTGCAGTTTTGAAGTGCAAATTTATGCGGTGAAGTGCAGTGTTCAAGTGCAGTTCTAGAGTGCAATATTCTGGTGCCCTGTCTTGGCATGAGTATCTTCCTCTCTAAAAAATTTCGGTGCCCTGTCTCAGGCGTGAGACTTTTCCGGTGGGCAAGCCCACAATAAAGAGACTTTTCCGGTGGGCAAGCCCACAATAAAGAGCCTATCGGCTAATTAAAGTCAAACATGTCAGAATTTGATAGTTTTCACGAGTCGTCAACTATTTTCAATTTTTTTAATCATTTTCAAAAAGAAAATTATACCCTTTGAAGAAGACTCTCTCCTCTTGTGCCCCATATAAGATTTAAAAATTTAATAAATTTTAATATTTTTTTTTAATTTTTAATCAACCTCTTTTTTCATTTTAAAAACCTACTTGCATTATTTTAAAAATAAAATATATTAAAACTAATCAAAAAATTAAAAAAATTATATATTTGGATTCTCCACTCTAAGCTCTACAAAAGGGTATGTGCAGGATCATTATGGAAAAAAAAGCCTTTAAGTGGCAAAAAATTCAAAAAAATCAGAGTTAGGAAATTTGATGTAAAATTTTGAATAATTTATCTATATTATTTTAAAAATATGTAAAAATGGAATATGTAGCAAATTGAACATAGTTTCTAAACTACTAGGTTTATTTTAAAAATAAAAAAATCTATTTGGTAGAAATTTGAAATTTCAATGCAATAGTACTTAAATTTCAGGGAAAAAATAAGTAGATGTTTGTCTGACCACCCTAAGCACAATAAAATGATAGTATTTTTTTATAATATTTTAGATATAATTAGAGGACTCATGTCCTGATGTGATGCATATTTTTTATAATTTTTTTCCAAGTAAATAATTAATTATGAATTTTTTATTACAACTTTTAAAAAATATAAAAACTTGTATGTCTAACCACCTTAACTTGGTCAAAACTCATGAAATTCAATTTTTTTTAATCCTATAGTATGTGAAGGATAGAATGTGACGATATTTCAGATTAAAAATGTGATAATCGTTTGAAAGCTATAGATGTTTTTCAATCCCATTTATCAATCAAGACTTTTAATTGTAATTCAAATAGAAAATGAAAAATAATTATTTATTAAATTAAAAGTAAAGAATAATTTATATTGGTGGAAAGCCAAGAATCTCCTTTAAAAAAAAAAAATTGTTTCATAAATTTTGTAAAAAATGTCATCAGCCACATACCCTACAAATACCCACCATATTGCCACTTTTTGGCCCAGCATGATTCTGCACATACCCAAAAGGGTTTTTTTTTTTCTTTAGAAAAATCATTCTAACTAAAGAAATACCTAGCTAAAGTTGAAAGTTTCAAAAAATTATAAAAAACGCTAATTTGGCTGCCAGCTAGGATGCCACATAGATAGTTTCAGTAGAAACAATTTCTGCTGAAATCCTTTCTATAGAAACCTCGTACATTAAAAAATGCAATTTCAAAGCCAATTTCAAAGTGGGAAGTGATAAAATTTAATTTTTTGGGATTTGGCCGAAACCTCTATGCCACATAATAGGCCAGGTGGTTTCGGTCGAAACCTACCCAGGAGAAACCTTTCTGGCTAAAAATATTTTGCTCAAAACTATTTATTTGGTCGAAAGTATGACACAACTTTGTGCTTTTACCCTTAAATGAAACTTTTTAAGGCTTAAATCATTATATTTTTTAAAAATATGTGATTTTAGTAAAAATATGAATCTCCTAGAAATTGTAAACTAGCTTTTTCTAGGATCACCCATACTTGTATGTATGTAGGATTATATGTACATATGTATTATGCTTGTATGTATGTATTTATGTATGTGTTTAGAGAGGGAGAATTTTAAGAGAGAGAGAGAGAGATCTATAGTTTTCTAGGTAGGGTGGGATAGGGAGACAGAAGGGGGAGAGGGAGGGGGAGAGGGAGAGGGGGTAGAAGTGAGAGTTTAAGAGAGAGGGAGTGGGAGAGAAGGGTTAGGAGTGAGGGACTTACCTAGGTAGGGTGGGAGGGATAAAGGGAGTGAGAGAGAGAGAGGTGGGGTCGGAGAGAGAGAATTGAGAGAGAGGGAGAGAGGGGGGGGAGAGATAGACAGAGAAAAAGAGAGAGTTATGTAGGTAGGGTGCCAAAGGGAGAGACTTGAGAGTGTGAGGGGGGGTGAGAGGGATAAAGGGATAAAGTGAGTTTAAGAGAGAGGGAGTGGGAGAGAAGGGGTTGGAGTGAGAGGGACTTAGCTAAGTAGGGTGGGAGGGATAAAGGGAGCGAGAGAGAAATAGGGGGTGAGAGAGAGAGAGAATTGAGAGAGAGGGAGAGACAGAGAGAAAGAGAGACTTATGTAGGTAGGGTGACAAAGGGAGAGACTTGAGAGTGTGAGGGGGTGAGGGGGAGAGACTTGAGAGATAGGTAGTGAGAGGGAGTGTGAGAGGGATAGAGTGGGAGAGAGAGAGTGTGAGTGAGAGACCTAAGAGAGGGAGAGGTTATGGGAGGGAGTGACCTAATAGAGGGAGAGAAAGATGGGGGTGGAGTGAGATGGACTTATCTAGGTAGGGTGGGAGGAATATATAGAGGGGGGAGAGGGAGAGAGTTACCTTTGGTAGGTTTCCAAAGGGAGAGACTTGAGAAAGAGGGGGGGTTGGAGGGAAAGACATGAGAGAGAGGGGGAGAGAGGGAGTGGGAGAGAGTGGGAGGGAGATAGAGAGAGATAGATAGAGGGAATTATAGAGGGTTGTAGGGATTGATTGAACGAGAGGTACATAGAAAGAGGGAGAGGGTAGGAGAGAGGGAGGGAGGAAGAGGTGAGATGTATAGATAGAGAGAAAGTGATAGGGGTTGAGGGTATAGG
>VDFB02061874.1:0-20102 GCA_007258455.2 Sequoia sempervirens | reverse complement strand
CTTCACTTGCTCTAGTGCTCTTAACTGAGATTGCAAATGCCAATAATGCAAACAAGTTGGCCATGGGCAAAGTGAGAGATTTAGACATCTTAGCCAAATATCCATCCTCAGGTCTTCAAGATGTAATAGAAGAAGCTGCAACAGGTTTACTAAGAGTTCTATTGAACAGTCCGGATATCTAGCACTATGATTCTACAATAGTTACTGTCATTCAGCTTATAGCAGTTCTTCAATTGGGTTCAAGGGGAGCCAGATTACAATGTGACTATGTCTCTGCAATCTATTTTTGAGTTAGAGAACATTAAAAATGATGATGTTGAAAGGCAAGTGATAAAACCATTAGTTGAAATGATTATTGTGGGGTCTGAGAAAGAACAAGAACCTTAAATTGGTGCACTAGTCAAGTGATCATCTTAAAGCTCTTCAAAGGCTTTAATTATTGCTGATTCCAAAGTCAATCCTATTGAAAGTTTATACAGGATTTTATTATCATTTCGTTCCTTAGAGTTAAAGGAAGTTACCGCATTGCTCTGCAGTATTTTATTCACTATCTCCAGAGGAAAGGCAATATCTATAGCTTCCAATTCTATCCAGCCTCTTGTAGACTTCTTACAATGGATTCTAATCCCATTTAGGAAGTTAGAGTTTGTGCCCCTGATAATTTGTTAGATGGTGAGCAACAGGAAGAGGTTGTTGCAGCATATGGTGTTGTGGATCCTCTCGTAGGATTGGTTGGTGGAACAAATTATCCATTAATTGAGGCTTCAATAAGTGCTCTTATAAAGTTGGGAAAGGACCATCCCCAATGCAAGATTGACATGGTCAAAGCTGGGGCGATTGATGGTGTTCTTGAAATTCTCCGTGATGCATCAGATTCGCTGTGTTCTTTGATTGTAGAAGCAAGCACATGGGGCCAAAATAGGGTATTGAGAGCAAATATCCTAGAGAAGTCCCAATCTCTTGCCAACCTGCAAGTCACACCTAGCCAAGCCATTGAGCTGTTACTTGTATTTCTTGAATCACCTTCTCATTATGTCCAGCACCTTGGAGCTGAATTACTTGCACATCTTATTGCCCGAGACTTTTAAGATAGATGTTACAGCATTGCAAGCTGCAGTGCCTACTGTACAGCTGGCAGTACATTTCAAGCGTACATATGAAAGCAACAAAGGTGCTTGAAAGTGTTTTCTGTGAGTTTTTCCCAAATGCCATTTAGATGCTGGTGGCATAATTGAACTACAAAGGTTCTTTTACAACTTGATCCACAACCATCACATGCATTGTGGGAATCAATTGCATTGGTGCTTTCAAATGTCTTGTGCTTTAGTTGCCATTACTATTTAAAAGTGCCTCTTGCAATTCTTGTGAAGCAGCTACGATCAAGTAGTGAGAAAACTGTAGTAGTATCTCTCAGTGAATTGATTATTCTAGAGACAGATGATATATCAAGTGCTGAGCTAATGGCAGAATGTGGTGCAGTGGAATCCCTTTTGGAAGTTTTAAGGTCCCACAAGTGAGAAAAATCAACAGCCAGGCTACTGGAAGCGTTGTTTAACATTATCAAATTGCAAAACCTGAAAGTATCCAAATATGCTATTGCTCCTCTGTCACAGTATCTTCTTGATCCAGAGACCCAAGCCTAGCCTGTCAGGTTATTGGCCACAATTGCTCTAGGTTGTATTTCCAGAGTGATGGCCTTGTCAAAACAACTGATGAAATGCCAGATTGCTGTCCATTAGTCAGCCTGCTTGAGGATAAGCCAAATGAAGAAATGACAATTGTGGAAATATGTGCATTGCTGAATTTAGTTATGCATGGTAGGATAAACATGTGTGCTGTTGCAGAAACAGGGAGTAATCTGGTTGTGCAAGAGTTTCTTAGATCAAACAATTCTGAGATGGCTCAAGCAGCATTGTGAATCCAGTTTCTGTTTTCTAGGTATTATGTGTTTCTTCATCACTTCCCTATTCTAGATTCTAAGATTTTTAATGTTACCAGTTATTGCTATTGTGCAGTGGTGATTTCCTTTTTTTTTTTTCAGCTGTTAGTGTTCATGGTTTACATTGATGCCATAGCATTTAAATATGCATTTTATGATTTGTTTTTGTGAGTTTTCTATGTTTTTCATTTGATTGATTGTTACAATAATTTATTGTATTTCTGGCTTTACTTTGCGGTTGGCTGCTATTCGTTAAATCTTTTCTTTCTTGGGTCACATTTCTGTGCTGGTATTAATGGCGGTATGTTTGAAGTTTTTCAGTAGGACTATGATCTTTGCACCACTGCAAGAGTATTTTCGATCTGTGCAATGCTCTTTATGATATTTTGTGGTAAGAAAATCAGTTATACATGACATTTACCAAATTTTTAGTTAGAGCATTACTAATTGCTACTTTGTCACATGTTTAGTTGTTGCAGCTGGGCAGCTACTTTGCCTTGATATTTCATTATCTGTATTATCTTTTATATGGTTTGCAATTTGAATTTAAGCAGTTTAAGCATATTGCAACATTTGGCTTCATAATAAGGTCATGGACCAATGGATTGGCACTGCCATAACTTTCTTAGCTGGTGATGATGAGAACTATGAGAAATTTACAGTGAGATGATCCCAGGAAAAAGAAAATTCCAGCTCCCTGTTATAGTTTTTCAGGACTGTGTCCCAGATGACCTTTAGCAAATTTCTCAGGAACATTAGCAAATATATTCCCTAATAAATATGAGTAGTGAGCAGTTCCTGCAAACTTCGAGGCCTCCTTTCATGAGACTACTGTCTCCCATAAAGAAAGATGTGTTTTGGATTTTAAGCTCAAGATTTGAATTATTGATGTTTTCATGTTTCTAATGCTTCATGGAACTCCAATGCAGGCAAAATCAGACCAGTAGCCCCCTATGGGATTGTATCTGTAATATTTTTTGAAGGACCTTTAAGTAGACATTTATAGTCATAAAATCATTTCAATTCAAAATTACATGGTTTGCAACACTGCAGTGTATAAAGCAGTGTTCCACGGGGATGCGTCCCCCTCAAAAAACCCCGCGTTTCCTAGACTGGGACGTCTTGGAGACTTGGGGGTGGCGTCCCCCCACCAGCCCACCACCAGCGCCACCATCCCACCACCAGTGTCACTGTCTCCAAGACGTTGCTAGGACTCCATTGATGCTAGGGTGACCTCAAGACGTCTAGGGGACTCCTAGTTGTCTCTAGGATGTATAATTCTTATACATCTTTTTGAAGCTATTTTTTCAAGTACTATATGTATTTCAGCACCCTGCCCCCCTACTTCCCCTCCCCCAAACTTAGATCCTGCGTCCCTGAAATGCGTCCCCTGCCGTCCCCCCATCCCCGTCCCCGAAACCCCGTGGAACACTATAAAGCTAGTTGTATAATTCACAAGTCAAAAGATTGTTTGCTTAACAATTTAAACCGACTATCACCATTTATTTTGAATGAGCTATAAATTGCCACTATATTTATTCATGTTGGCCTTGAAATCCATAAGTTCATAAAATACAGTCAGCTCGTTACAATTCACTGACCCTTTTTTTGTCCTGTTTTGAGTTTTCATTTGACGTCCCCCCACCAGCCCACCACCAGCGCCACCATCCCACCACCAGTGTCACTGTCTCCAAGATGTTGCTAGGACTTCGAGGATGCTAGGGTGTCCTCAAGACATCTAGGGGACTCCTAGTTGTCTCTAGGATGTATAATTCTTATACATCTTTTTGTAGCTATTTTTTCAAGTACTATATGTATTTCAGCACCCTGTTCTTCCCCTCCCCCAAACTTAGATCCTGCGTCCCGAAGCAGCGTCCCCTGCCGCCCCATCCCGTCCCCGAAACCCCGTGGAACACTATAAAGCTAGTTGTATAATTCACAAGTCAAGAGATTGTTTGCTTAACAATTTAAACCGACTGTCACCATTTATTTTGAATGAGCTATATTTATTCATGTTGGCCTTGAAATCCATAAGTTCATAAAATACAGTCAGCTCGTTATAGTTCACTGACCGTTTTTTTTGTCCTGTTTTGAGTTTTCATTTGTTAATACAAGAGAACAAAATTACAATCATGTTAAGATAGTTAGATTGACTGCACAAATTGGTTGTTTTCTGTTAATGAAAACTTGCAAGCTCTTAGCCACAATCTTTGTTATGATAGTGGTTTCTAGTAGTTTGAAAGACTCTTGAAGCACATTTGACATCTTTTAAGCAGCATTGATTCTTTTGTTTTGAGTGGTAGATTCTTTTGAAATTGTCCATTAAATAAAACAAAGTTGACTGTTTTTTTACTGTTGTAGGTGCTTTAGAGGAAGAGTTTTGGGCGACTACAACCATCAATGAAGAATATTTGAAGGCTATCAACACACTCTTTTCAGTAACTTTTCAAGGATTTGGAAAAGTGAAGTGGCCACTCTTTGTATCCCACACCTGGTTGGGGCAGTTAAGGCTGAAACATCTCAGGAGGCAGCTCTTTGATGCTTATTAAAAGATTCATGGACATCTAGTTCTGCCAAATCTGGAAGAGCACAAGCAATGGTTGCAGCAGAGGCCATTCGTGTATTAGAACTATAAATTCAGTCCTGTCAACCTCGTTTATGGTAGAAAGCTGACAATTACCATAAAATGTGGTTATAGATTGAAGCAGTCTGTATGAAGTACCAATGCATTTTGTAAATTGACACTTGGTAATTGTCCTCAACAGAAAACCAAGTTATTTGTATGGACTTTTTAAATTTTTGACCTCATTTAGCTACATTGTGCCTTTCATCTAACTATTAAGATGGGAATGCATATATGATTAGTGAAAAAACACTGGTTGTAACTCAATATCGCATCCTTTGGAGAATATAATACTAGAGGGATAATTTTGTGGTTTATGTGATTGGTGAAAAAACACTGGTTGTAACTCAATATTTCTCCAGATTTGAAAAAAAGTTTTGTGTGGCCTTTGATATGCCTCACAAGGGTTAGAAAGTATAAATATCTTGTAAGACCAAGAACACATTCAGAAAAGAAATTTGCGTATTGTATTCTATTATATCAAAATTTGTGGAAAACTTGGTTTCATTGTAGCTACTAAGATTCTCATAGCTATATTTCATACTTTCAGGGTACTTTGGAAAAAGTAACAATTCAGATAGATAAAGTTGTGATTCTTAGAACAATCAATTGGTAGTATAAACTTGTTCTTGATATTAACCGTGAGGATACATCTCAAACACTCAAAATGGAATTTGAGTGCTCTAACAGGTGATGGCATGAACATTTGTTTGTCTGGCTAGTGAAAATAGACAGGTTGTATCTCACAACATTTCTCTAGAATGGTAGCAAAGTTTTGCATGGGCCTTTGATATATCTCCTTAGGGTCACAAACTGCAAATATCATGCAAGACCAAGAACACCTTTTGAAAAGTTAGTTGCAGAGTGTTATATTATATATAATCTAAAAGCATTTGTAGCTCCTAATTTTTTAATTCAACAATTTATATTGTTAAGGTTCTTTGGAGAAAGCAACCAATTAGATTGATAAAGTTGTTATGATTGGAACAATCAGTGGGTAGTTTAAACTTGTTCTTGATGCTAACCGTGAGAGTTTATCTCAAACACTTTGAAATAGAACGCGAGTTGGTCTGATAGGTGATGACATGAAAGTTTTGTTAATTGGATTGGTAAAAATGCATCTCATAACATTTCTCTTGAATGGAAGCAGAGCTTTGAATGGGCCTTTGAGAGGATCAGAAATTGTGAACATCATGCAAGATTGAGAACATCTTTAGAAAAGTGAGTTGCATATTGTGTTAGATAAAAATTTGCAATAACTTGGTTTTATTGAAGACAATCTAAAAGCATTTGTAGTTTTCTCATTCAATAATTTATACTGTCAGGGTTCTTCAGGCAAAGTAAGTAATTAGTCAGATAGATAAAGTTGTTATGCTTGGAACAATTAATGGACAATATAAACTTGTTCTTGATGCTTAAACACTCAAAATAAAACGAGTTCGTCTAACAGGTGATGATATGGAAACTGGTTTATTGGGGTGGTGAAAATACATAGGTTGTAACTCAACTTTTTTGCACAATGAAAGCAGAATATTGTGAGGGCCTTTTATTTGCATTCCAAATCTCAGAAATATTAATTAAGTTCCAGGACCAAGAACACCTTTGGAAAAGTAAGCTGCCTATTGTGTTATATCAAGATTTGTGTTAACTTGTCTTTTTTGAAGATGATCTAAAAATGTTTGTAGCTTCCCAGATTCTCATTGCAATATTTATATTGTCAGGGTTTTGTGGGATAACCATGTTTTATGGTATCTTTCCTACTAAACATTTTAACAAGATGTCAACTTTCTTCTTAAAATTGAAGTTGGTCTATACAAATGAACAATGCATTTTGTAAATTGACACTTGGTGCTCTATAGCAATCCAAATTGAGGTCCTCTATAGCAACCCAAATTGAGTTGTACCAAGTTATAATTTTTTTGATATCGTTCAACTACATTCAGCTTTTTGTATCTAACTATTAAGATGGGAATGCACATATGATTTTCTGTGTGTTAGTCCTTTGCTTTGTTTATGAAAATATCACATCCTTGGGGGAATATAATACTAGAGGGACAATTTTGTGAGTTTGCAATATTGAACATTGGTTTATCTAGTTGGTGAAAATGCACAGATTGTTAATCAGAGCATTTCTTTAGAATCGTTGCTTCCTCCAAAGTACCTTGGAATTATAAAATATAGCTATGAGAATCTAAGAAGCTACATGCGTTTTTAGATTATCTTCAATGAAACCAGGCTGGCACAAATTTTGATATAATAGAAAAAAATAGGAAACTTACTTTTCCAGAGGTGTTCTCAGTCTTACAAGATATTTGTCATTTCTAACCCTCGGGAGGCATATCAAAGGCCAACACAGATAAAGTTGTGATGCTGAGTAAAATCAATGGGTGTTATATAGTTGTTCCTAATGCTAACCATGACGATACATCTCAAACAATATAAATAGAATTTCAGTGGTCTAACAGGTGATGGAGCATTGGTTTATTTGGTTGGTGAAAATGCACAACTTGTAATTGACACCATTTCTCCAGAGTGGAAGCGGAATATTGCTTGGGACTTTGATAGGCCTCCCAAGGGTCAGAATTTGCAAATAAGCTCTATGACCAGGAGCACCTTTAGAAAAGTCAGCTACCTATTGATTTATATCAAGATTTGTATCGGCTTGGATTCACTGAAGATAGTCAAAGTATTTGTATCTACTTAGATTCTCACTACTATATTTTATATTGTTAGGGTTTTTTGGGATAACCATGTTTTATGGTTCTTTCTTGGTAAACATTTTAACAAGCTGTCAACTTTCTTCTGAAAATAGTAGTCTATGTGAACTGCAATGTTTTATACTGTTAGGATTATTTGGGATAACCATGTTTTATGGTTCTTTCTTGGTAAACATTTTAACAAGCTGTCAAACTTCTTCTGAAAATAGAATTAGTCTATATGAAGCACCAATGCATTATGTAAATTGACTCTCGGCAATGGTCCTCCACAATAAAGCAAAATGAGTGTAGTCTTCAATTTTTTTTTTTGGCATCGTTCAGCTTCTTCCATCTAACTGTTAAGATGGGAATGCACATGATTAGTGCTATTTTCCATTCCTTTGCTTTTGATGAATGTAAATACCACATTCTTTGGTTTATTTGGTTGGTGAAAATGCACATGTAGTAACTCAAAACATTTCTATAGAATGGAAATAGGGTTTTGTGTTGGCCTTTTGTATGCCTCTCAATTGTGAAAAAACAGCCAAATATCTTGTAAGACCAAGAACACCTTTAAAAAAGTAAGTTGTTTATTGTATTGTATTTTATCAAAGGTTGTGCCAACTTGGTTCCATTGAAGATTATATAAAAGCATTTTAGCTACTTAGATTGTCACAACTATATTTTATATTTTCAGGATATTTTGGAGAAAAGAACGATTCAAATAGATAAAGTTGTGATTCTTGGAACAATCGGTGGACAATATAAACTTGTTCCTAGTGCTTTATGTGACAATACATCTCAAACAGTCAAAATTGAATTTGAGTGGTCTAACATGTGATGGCATGAAGATTGGTTTATCTGGTTGGTGAAAACATACACATTGTAACTCAACATTTATTTGGAACAAGAGTAAAGTTTTTCTTGCGGATTCTATATGCCTCCCAAGGGTTAGTAATTGCAAATATTTGTGCGACCAATAGTATCTCTAGAAAACTAGGTTGCACCTATTGTATTATATCAAAGCTTGTGTCAACTTGATTTTATTGAAGATAATCTAAAAACATTGGTAGCCGCTTAAATTCTTATTGCAATATTTCATATCGTTAGGATTCCTTGGGGAAAGTAACCATTTAGGTAGATAAAGTTATGATGCTGATTGTGATAATAAATTTCAAACACTCGAAATAGAAGTTGAGTGGTCTAAGAGGTGATGGCATGAACATTGGTTTATATGGTTAGATAAAATTGTAATGAGCCAACCAATTTTTTTAAAAAAGTTTTCAATGAACAATTCAATACAACAAGCATCTGTTATGGTTAGCCCAAATCCAAATCAATTGTTGGAAAGTAACCCTATGCCAAGAATGCACATTCGATCCCAAAATGGAAAGGTGTTGTCATATGGCGCTGAGGATCGTCAGTATCAATTGAAAAGATTACAATGTTGAAGGTAACCCAATGCCAAGAATGTGCACTCAAGACCCAAGGTGGGTGAGGTGCTAACATATGGCATTGGGGATCTAATGCATTGGTGATGGCTCAGCCGACCAGTAGTATGAATACTGAAAGTAAAGAGGGGTGGCAAGCTAGCACCAATACAATATGCAAGATGGTGAGGCCCGTCTCTTCCACCAACGGTGGGAATGATATGTTGCAAGAAAGTAAATAAGGCGGCGAGACCAACCTTCTTCCACTAAAAGTGGGAATACAATATAAATTTGTAGAAATAATAAAGAGTTGATTAGTACTACTGAAACAACATTACAATGAGAAATATAATCTGCAAGAGCCAAGTATTAGAGATGTCCAATGTGCTGCAAATATTATAGAATGTCTCTCCAACTCCAAAGGACTCCCAACCATGAAAAACAAGCCCAAAAACACCAACTAATACAATCTAATATACTAAACCAACAAACTGAAAATGCAAACCAACAACTCCCAAAACCACTAAAATGCTCATAACTCCCTCAAAACTACTCCAAATGACATGAGACCAAATGCAATGAACTCCTAGGTAGATGGTGACCAAGTTGTGACTAAGAAACAACTGCAACAACTTCTTAATGAATTTTCTAAACTTTTGTTAGGCAAGACAACCTTCCAGGAAGGGCAACTTGCAATATAAAATCCAAGACTCCACTAAAAATTATGAAAACTTGCAAATAGGGGCACCCTAGATAGTAGAAGAGATGTAGCAAATACCCAAAACCATAGAAAATTCGTACAATGACTTATGATCAAAAATCACTTTCAGCACTACAAAAACCAACAACTGTAAACTGAAAATAAACATCAAAATCTCCAACTATTAAGCTCAATCTGCACTTTCAAAATGAGAAGCAGTCTCTGAAACTCAGCTAGGTGCTATATTTCAAGCACGAAACCAAGGTTGCAAGAACTAGGAGGTATGCATTCCTTGAAGCCAACTTTGAAATCATTTCAGCAACATAACATTATAATTTCTTCATGAATGAGAAATGAAGGAGCAAGAGCCTCATTATATAAATTTTTTATAAATCTCCACAAGCTTCTAGAAGGGCGCCCAAATTCAAATAACATTTTCCCCCAAAATGGAATCCAAATTCAAATGCAAATTCATCTTATTCCTCCAAGTCGCCTTTTTTCATGAAGACATAACATTTTATTAAAAATATCAATAAAGTGTAATATGGCGTCCAAAAAGTAATAAAGTGAAACACTTTATATAAAATAATATATCTCCTCAAAATATTATCTCATTTGCATTTCATTTCCCCATGTCTCCAAGGCGTCCAACATCAAGAAAGTAATATACTTTATTAAATTTGCTAATAAAGTATAAAATGACGTCCAAATATAATAAAGTGAACGACTTTAATAAAATCACTTATTTCTCCTTAACGCGTCCACCAAGCCTTATCATAATTCACTTTATTAAAATATTTTACCTCCACAAGTGAAGTGCCCAACTCAAGCTCAAACCTGCCAAAAATAGCTTAGAAGTACTGAAGACTCAAACTGCTCCAACTAACCTACTAGAAATAGACTTGGAACTGACTTGTTGAAAACCTGCTAAAAATAGCACCAAGGGTATTGGAGTCCAAAATGACCTGCCAAAAATAGCCACTGCTCCAGACTGTTGAACTACTACTAAAAATAATACTACCAAAAATAGAACTTACTAAAAATAGTAAGTTGTTCCAAACTCATTTTGAGCACAAACCAAGCAACCATCGTAACTTACTAAAAATAGCAAGTTCAGAAAAGTCCATTGTTCTAGATGCATGTCACATCACTTCAAAACACTTTGAAAACCTAGAAGGAATCCAAAATCCAAACTGGAAAACTCCAACATGCAAGCTTCCAAAAGCAGCTGAGAATGCAAGTCAATAACCTATCATGCATGTTACCTCATCACAAAGCTCTCCAAAAACCTAGAAAGCTTCACCAGACATGCATTAGAAACTCTCGCATGCAAGACCTCAAAACCTCCTCAAAAGTGGAAACTCTAATTTTCATTTCAGCTTAGCCTACGAGTTTCCGAAAATAGGCTAAATCCAAATGAAGAGTGTAGGGCTAAATTGGGGACATTACAATCCGCCCTTCCCAAAATTGTTTGTCCTCAAGCAATACCACCACAACTCCAGAAAGAATAAAATTGATCCATACCAAACCAAGTATGATCCCAGGGTCCCATGTCTATCTCAGGAAGGACCCACCATGCCGATGCTGCACCACTTTGATCACATCAGTGAAAACATCATGCCAATGCTGCACTAACCCCCCTTGTAACTCCAAAATGTTACCATCCATGATACTCAAACTGAAAAATATTAAAGGACTGAGATCAATATCATACAACACCTCATGTCCAAAATGCTCTGAGTCAACAATATCAACAATGACACTGTCTATCACAATCCTAGGCAATATGAAAGATAGTCTACTCAACTCAAAATCAAACTCCTTAGCATATCTCCATAAGGTATCCAACAAAGCCACGACTGCAAATGTGACATCTACAAATATTCTTGCAAAGAGGAAAGCAATCCTTTGCAAAAACTCAACAAAATCATACTCATAACTCCTCATGGAGCTACTATACCTCATTTGAATTATACTGATAGAACCATGAAGACTATAGAAAACTCTCATAGTTCCAACCCTATGAGTCTCAGAATGATGAATCAAACCATGTGGTAGTTCGTTGTCCTGAACCAACAATGAGAGTAAACTATCAAGATTTACATCACAACCCTCCATAAGATGAACTTGGAGAGTAGGAAAGGGGTGAAGAAACAAATAGTCATTGTTGTTCAAGGTTGGGATCAACGTAGTACAATTTGATTCTAGAGCTCTACACAAGGAAAAACATCAGCCCCAATGAAATTCCCGAGTGTGAGCATGTGAGATGAGCATTAAGTTGCAAGGTAACACCTCAAAAGTAGCTGTAAAACACACTAGACCAATCTCCAACTGAAAAATACCACCTTTTTGACAAGAAGTGATGAACCAACTCTCCTGAATGAGAGTAACTCCACATGTAAGGTGGCTGGTCTGCCTCCAACCAACAAATTTGTGTCTCAAAATCTGCCCTTGTCTTAGCCGAGAATTACTCCCAAGAGCAACCGATCATTCATCTCTCCAACCCATACTCAAAATTTCTCTCCAATCTATTTGTTGATGAACAAACAAAACCATCAAGTGGTTGGAAAAGAAGAGGGAAGCACCAAAGAATCTGATAATTTGATCCTTATCCCTCCAAAAGTCCTTCTTTCCATATTTAATTAGCCCCATCAAGCCAAGTTGAGGATCCCAAGCATGGTTACCCAACTGAAGATGATTTCCAACACATCAGAAAGAGAATTCAACACAACCCCAAGTGTTGGTCAAAACCAAGTGCATACTCATAAAATTGGCATTCCCTTTGATGAACCCCTAAAACCAATCCATGAAAGCTTCAACAACACTAGAGCATGAAACATAAGACGACTTCAAATCCAACTCTCAAAATAGACTAGCATCAGTCAACCCAAGGAATGGATTGACAAGAGTGCAAACACCATGTTTTGGTTCATCTTCCATCACAAAAAGAGGATTATCATAAGTTTCTTCAACACCCACTTCAAGGAGAGGATTGTTAAAAACTTGAAAGTCATTCCTTTCATCTTGCTGCTCCAAATCAACACATGCAACTTTTGATTTTCTTGAGACACTTTCAAGATCAAACTCCTCTTGAAGACTATCAAACTCTCCAATCACTTGCTTGATTTCTTTAGCTCTTTGTGCACCCTCTTGCTCCTTGAAAATTTTGAAGTTAGCAAATTGGTCTTCAACCTCCATTAGAGCCAACTGAGTTTCTTTCAACATGTCCTTTGTTGATTTGAGCTTCAAAGTGAGCTCATCAATCATACTCTCCTTTACTTGTAAATCACAAATGGTCTTCTTTGCAATTTTGAAGGCATAATCTTGATCTTCAATCATGTGTATGTATGTTGATTTCAATGCCTCCAAAGAGTCTTTGATAAGTTGCAAATTAAGAAGGGCAGCTTCATCCTTTACTCCTCTACGTCTCTCTTCAAATTGAGCCTTCCAATAGAGACCTTCAACCAAACTGTGTGTGCGATCAAATTGGGATAGAGCTTGCACTTCCTCTCCATAAGATACTTTGCATTGATCTTCCCATTCATGAACATGTAAAGATGGTGAATTGTTAATAGGCTGCAAGAAAAAATCAGAACTTTGTTTCTTGCAATTGCTGCCCCCATAGTTGCTCCAAGACTCTTGGCTTTCTCCACCAACTAGTTGAAGATGATCAATATCATAAATATGATTATACTCCACAAATTCTTTGTGCCTTAGCTTACAATCAACTTCATGCATTGATAAATCATATTCGTGTTTAGGAACACCTTCAAGCTTTCCATCTTCAAGAGTCATATGGCCCTCTAGCTTTGCTTCCACCTCAATGTTACTTTGATCAAACTTGAAGGAAGCCCCAAACTCAAGCATATTGTCACCATTGTTCACTGATATAGGGTCCTCATCTAGTTCCATTTCATCATCCTTATCAAAGGGAAATTGATCCCACACAGGTTCCTTGTCATTGCTAGGTGCCTTCACACCTGGATCCCAAATGGTAAGAGACTGGTTGTTTTGATCAAAAGAAAAGTGCTCTTCGTGCTTCTCTTGGAGTGTTGAATCTTTGAATAGGTCACCACCCAACTCACTTAAACTGATTTCTTCATAAACACCTCTCTCCAAGGGCTTATTTTGATGATCAAACCCAAGTCCACCCATGTCATCACTGTAATGAAGTAAAGAATCTGTTTTGCAATTTTCATCATTTTCATCTTCAATGAACCTATCTTGAGTAGGTGAATTACTGATTTCCTCATTAGCAGCCCCATGCATAACAAGGAGATCTTCATGGTTACTTATCATGAACCCTTCATGTGAAAAATCCTGGGAAGTTGGATCAACAACAAGTAGAGAATTATTCATCACCAAATCTTCAACAAGAGGAGGTACAAACACCTCAGAATCATTACCAACAACGTCACTATGGTAATGACCATAAGCTAATTCAAAGACACCACTAGTATTTCCTTCGACTTGCTCTTCTTTAGTGAACTCATTAATCTCAAACCCATCGCTGGATAAATCCGAGTTAGGATTCAAGACTGGTGTTTTATTCTTCTCACCCAACCAAACTTCAATATCTCCAGTCACATGCAAGTCTAAGGGATTGTTCTTGGGCTCTTCCACACATCCTTCATCTACCAAGGCAGCCTTCCCATCCAAACATTTAGATTTTACAAAAAACCTTGAGTATGCCCCTTTGATGTAAGGATCTCTCATAAGAGTGGTCAGTTCCCTTATCAACTCTGATATAGACTTCTCTGTAGTCATCTCTCTCTGTACGTAGTGTTTGGTATCTTTGTCACTCATCTGAAAATTAAATCATTGAATTTTTTCACAGGATGGTAGGATCTTGGCTTTGATACCACTGTAATGAGCCAACCAATTTTTTCTTAAATTTTCAATGAACAACTCAATACAACAAGCACCCGTTATGGTTAGCCCAAATCCAAGTCAACTGCTGGAAAGTAACCCTACGCCAAGAATGCACACTCAATCCCAAAATGGAAAAGGTGTTGTCATATGGCATTGAGGATCGTCAGTAGCAACTGAAAAGATTACAATGTTGAAGGTAACCCAACACCAAGAATGTGCACTCAAGACCTGAGGTGGGTGAGGTGCTAACATATGGTATTGGGGATCTAATGCATTGGTGACGGCTTAGCCGATCAACAGTATGAATATTGAAAGTAAAGAGGGGTGGCAAGCCAACCCCAGTACAATATGCAAGACGACGAGGCATGTATCTTCCACCAATGGTGGGAATGATATGTTGCAAGAAAGTAAATAAGGTGGTGAGGCTAGCCTTCTTCCACTAAAAGTGGGAATACAATATAAATTTGTAGAAATAATAAAGAGTTGATCAGTACTACTGAAACAACATTACAATGAGAAATATAATCTGCAAGATCCAAGTATTAGAGATGTCCAATGTGCTGCAAATATTATAGAATGTCTCTCCAACTCCAAAGGACTCCCAACCATGAAAAAAATCCCAAAAACACCAACTAATACAATATGATATACTAAATCAGCAAACTAAAAATGCAAACTAGCAACTCCCAAAACCACTAAAATGCTCATAACTCCCTCAAAACTATTCCAAATGACATGAGACCAAATGCAATGAACTCCTAGGTAGATAGCAACGAAGTTGTGACTAAGAAACAATTGCAACAACTCCGTAATGAATTTTCTAAACTTTTGTTAGGCAAAACAGCCTCCTAGGAAGGGCAACCTGCAATATAAAATCCAAGACTCCACTAAAAATTATGAAAACTTGCAAATAGGGGCTCCCTAGATAGTAGAAGAGATGTAGCAAATACCCAGAACCATAGAAAATTTGTACAATGACTTATGATAAAAAATCACTTTCAACACTACAAAAACAAACAACTGTAAATTGAAAATAAATATCAAAATCTCTAACAGTGAAGCTCAATCTACACTCTTAGAATGAGAAGCAGTCTCTGAAACTTAGCTAGGTGCTATCTTTCAAGCATGAAACTAAGGTTGCAAGAACTAAGAGGTATGCATTCCTCGAAGCCAACTCCGAAATCATTTCAACAACATAACATTATAATTTCTTTATGGATGAGAAATGAAGGAGCAAGAGCCTCATTATATAGATTTTTTGTGAATATCCAGAAGCTTCTAGAAGGGCACCCAAATTCAAATCACATTTTCCCCCAAAATGGAATCCAAATTCAAATGCAAATTCATCTTATTCCTCCAAGTCGCCTTTTTTCATGAAGATATAACACTTTATTAAAAATATCAATAAAGTGTAATGTGGTGTCCAAAAAGTAATAAAGTGAAGCACTTTATATAAAATAATATATCCCCTCAAAATATTATCTCATTTGCATTTCATTTCCCCATGTCTCCAAGGCGTCCAACATCAAGAAAGTAATATACTTTATTAAATTTGCTAATAAAGTATAAAATGGAATCCAAATATAATAAAGTGAATAACTTTAATAAAATCACTTATTTCTCCTTAACGCGTCCACCAAGCCTTGTCATAATTCATTTTATTAAAATATTTTACCTCCACAAGTGAAGTGCCCAACTCAAGCTCAGACCTGCCAAAATAGACTTGGAAGGCTTGTTGAAAACCTGCTAAAACTAGCACCAAGGGTGTTGGAGACCAAACTGACCTGCCATAAATAGCCACTGCTCTGGACTACTGAACTGCTGCTAAGAATAGCACTGCCAAAAATAGAACTTACTAAAAATAGCATACTGCTAAAAATAGTAAGTTGTTCCAAACTCATTTTGAGCACAAACCAAGCAACCATCGTAACTTACTAAAAATAGAAAGTTCAGAAAATTCCACTATTCCAGATGCATGTCACATCACTGTGAAACACTCTGAAAACCCAGAAGGAATCCAGAATCCAAACTAGAAAACTCCAACATGCAAGCCTCCAAAAGTAGCCAAGAATGCAAGTCAATAACTGTCATGCATGTTACCTCATCACGAAGCTCTCCAAAAACCCAAAAAGCTTCACCAGACATGCATTAGAAACTCTCGCATGCAAGACCTCAAAACCTTCTCAGAAGTGGAAACCCTAATTTTTATTTCAACTTAGCCTACGAGTTTCTGGAAATAGGCTAAATCCAAATGAAGAGTGTAGGGCTAAATTGGGGACATTACAAAAATGCACGACTTGTAGCTCACATCATTTCTCAAGAATGGAAGCAAAGTTTTGCATGGGCCTTTGAAATGCCTCCCAATGGTAAAAAACTACACATATGATGCAAGACCAAGAACACCTTTGGAAAAGTGATATGTATAGATTGTTTTATTACAATTTGTATTAATATGGTCTTATTGGAGATAACCTAAAGGAATTTTTTGCTACTTGTTTTCTCCTTCAATAATTTATATTGTCAGTGTTATTTGGGGAAAGTAATTAGTTAGATGGATAAAGTTGTTATGCTTGGAATAATCAAAGGGAAATATAAACTTGTTCTTGATGCTAACCATGATAGTTCATCTCAAACACTCGAAATAGAATTTTAGTTGGTCTAGCAAGTGATTGCATGAACATCAATTCATTAGGTTGGTGAAAATGCACAGGTTGTAACTCACAACATTTCTCTAGAATGAAAGAAAAATATTGAGTTGGCCTTTGATATGCCTCCTAAGGCTTAAAAACTGCAAATAAGTTCTAAGACCAAACATCTTTGGAATAGGAAGTTGCTTATTGTACTTTATCAATATTTTTGTTAGCTAGGCTTCATTGAAGACAATCTAAATGTTTTTTTAGCTACTTAGATTCTTATGAAAATATTTTATGTCATCAATTCTATGGGATAACCACATTTTATGGTAACTTTCTTGGTAAATTTTTTAACAAGCTATTAGATTTCTTCTTAAAATTGAAAGAATCTATACAAAACACCAATGCATTCTATAAATTTACACTTGGTGCTGGTCCTCCACAATGAACCAAAGTGAGTTGTACTAACTTTTAAATTTTTTGACATTGTTCAACTACATTTTTCCTTTTCCATCCAAGTATTAAAATGGGAATACATATATGATTTGTGTTTTTTTCCAATGCTTTTGATTCTCATAGCTCTATTTTATACCTTCATTTTACACTTTTTTTAGTAAAGATTTTAACAAGTCATTAGCTTTCTTCTTAAAATTGAAAAAGTCTATACAAAGCACCAATGCATGTTGTAAATTTACATTTTGTAATGGTCCACAACAATCCAAAGTGAGTTGTATCGATTTTTAATTTTTTTGACATCATTCAACTACATTTTTTCTTTTCCATCTAACTATGAAGATTGGAATGCATATATGATTTGTCCTATTTTCTAATACTTTGCTTTGGATTCTCACAACTATAGTTTATACTTGTTGGGTACTTTGGAGAAAGTATTGATTCGTATGGATACACTTTTGATGAATGGAACAATCAATGGACAATATAAAATTGTTCCTAATGCTAACCTTGATGGTACACCTCAAAGATTCAAAATAAAATTTCAATAGTCTAATAGATGATTGCATGAACATTGGTTTATTTGGTTTCCAAAAATGCACAGGTTGTAACTCAACATTTCTCTAGAATGAGAGCAAAGTTTTTCTTGGGCCTTTGATATGCCTCCCAAGGGTGAGGAATTACAAATATCTTGCAAAACTAAGAACACCTTTGGAAAAGTAAGTTGCGTATTGTGGTATATGAAATTTTGCATCGACTAGTTTTATTGAAGGTAATCTAAAAAGATTTGTAGCCACTTAAATTCTTAGTACAATATTTTATATTAATAGGGGTCTTTGTGGAAAGTAACCATTTAGGTAGATAAATTTGTAATGCTTGAAACAATGAATTGATAGTATAAACTTATTCCTAATGCTAATTGTATTGGTACATCTCAAACACTTGAAATGCAATTTGAGTGGTCTAATAGGTGATGCCATGAGCATTCGTTTATTTTGTTGATGGAAACGTGCAATTTGTAGCTCACAATGTTCATTTCTCCACAATGGACATATATTTTCACATCATCCTTTGATATGCCTCCCAAGTGTTAGAAACTATAAATATCTTGCAAGACCAATAATACCTTTGCAAAAGTGAGTTTCATATTGTGTTATATTAATATTTTCACTAACCTTGTTTGATTGAAGAAAGTATAAAAGCATTTGTAGCTACCCATTTTCTCATTCTATAATTTATGATTACAATTTTTTGGGTAAAGTAACCAATTAGATTGAAAAGGTTGTTATACTTGGAACAATCAATAGGCAATATAAACTTGTTCTTGATCCTAACTATGATAGTTCAATTGAATTTGAGTTTGTCTAATAGGTGATGACATATTGTGTGGGCCTTTGATATGCCTCGCAAGGCTCAAAAATTGCAAATAAGTTCCCTAAGTAGCCTATTGCATTATATTAAGCCTTGTGTGAGCTTGACTTCATTGATGACTTTATTGAAGATATTCAAAAAGTGTTTCTAGCTACTTAGATTCTCATTACAATACTTTATATAAATTGTTCAACTACATTTTGCCTTTTCCATCTAACTAATAAGATGAGAATGCATATACAATTTGTGGTATTTTCTAGTCCTCTACTTTTGATTAATGGGAATACCAATTCCTTTGGGGGATATAGTACTAGAGGTACAATTTTGTGAGTTTATGATATTGAAGATTGGTTTATCTAGTTGGTGAAAAAACATAGGTCATAACTCACAGTGTTTATCCAAATTAAGCAAAGTTTTGTGTTGGCCTTTGATATTGCATCAAAGGGTCATAAACTACAAATATCTTGTAAGACCAAGAACACCTTTGGAAAAGTAAGTTTCTTATTGTATTCTATTATATCAAAATATGTGCCAACTTGGTTTCATCGAAGATAATCTAAAAGTATTTGTAGCTACTTAGATTCTCACAACTATATTTTATACTTTTAGGGTACTTTGGAGAAAGTAAGGATTCAAGGTAGTCTGCATTATCTTTTGTATAGTTTGTAATTTTTATTCAAAGCACATATAATGGGCATGTTAGGAAGATTCTGTGGTAGTCAAATTGGTAGTTTAGAATATCATATATGGTGATGCGTACTACAACATTTGGCTTCACAATAAGGCCATGTACACATGGATGGGCTTTGCCATAACATTCTCAGCTAGTGATGGGAAGGGATAACTTTAAGAACCCCCCTAAAAAAGGTGTAAAAACTTGGCGAATCTTGTATAATTCCAAAAAAATATTAATTTTATGGGCAAATTTTTATTTTTTTGGGGAAAAATAATAAATTCAATTGACGAATCTTTGGTAATCACTAGAAGTTTGTATAAAATATTGGCTATTTTTTTTTTAAACCAATAAAATATTTTAATTGGTGATTAAAACATGTTTTCAAACCAATAAAATATTTTCATTAGCGAATTAAACCTATTTTCAAACCAAAAAAATATTTCTGTTGGCGAATTAAACCTATTTTCAAACCAAAAAAATATTTTTGTTGGCGAATAAAACTTGTACTCAAACCAATAAAATATTTTCATTGTTGAATTAAACTTGTTTCCAAACCAATAAAATATTTTCATTGGTGAATTAAACCTATTTTCAAATGAGTTAAAAATTTTCATTGGCGAATTAAATTGGTATGCCAATAAAAATCATAGTGTGGGTGGCAAAAATATCAAATGCTATATATTGTTCTATTTTGGGATAAATTTTCCAC
>VDFB02061873.1:0-33438 GCA_007258455.2 Sequoia sempervirens | reverse complement strand
AAAAGTTAAAAATCTGGAAAAAATTGCTTAAAATGGTGATTAATCTGGAAAAATCAGTCATGGAATCATCAAGATCTGATAAAATCTGAGAAATTCGTTTAGAAATTTGAGAGACACATGAAAAATCTGGAAATTCATCAAGAAATCTGAGCGGATTATGGTTAAAATCTGAGTAATCATGAAATTTGCCTAAGCTCAACCAGCATGGAGAAAATGAGTCAAGAGAGCTTCAGCCTGAAAAGAAAAGTCAAATGGTGGATTGCTTCAGCCAAGATGTCAATGGCTAAACAGTCAAGGAAGTCCGCCCCTCACCAAAAACAAAATGGCAAGCTACAGATTCAAGTCCGCCTTGAGCTAAGTGAAATGGCAACAAATCTGAGCAAGTCTGCCCAAGTCAGATGGAGAATGGCAAGAGAAAGGCTGAAGTCCGCCCTTCAATGGCCAGGTCAAGGCTAAAGTCTGCCCTTAAGCCAAAGCAAATGGCATGCAAATGAAGGAAGTCCGCCCTTCAATGGCCAGGTCAAAGCTAAAGTTTGCCTTAGCAAAGCAATGAAGATGGCTAGCCACTCAACCAAGTCCGCCCAGCAACATGAGGTGAATGGCAAGACATCCAATGAAGTCCGCCCTTGAGTGGCCATACATAAGCTAAAGTCCGCCCATGTTCAAGTGTCCAATGGCAAGGCCATGAAGGAAGTCCGCTCAACTAAATGGCAAGGAAAGTTGCCAAGTCCGCCCAGCCATATGTAGAAATGGCCTAAACATATGCAAAGTCCGCCCTTGGAAAAGAAAAAATTGTCTAAGGCATAGCCAAGGAAAAGCATTAAGTGGCATCAAAAAGCCAAAGTCCGCCCTTGGTCAAGTCTTGAGTGGCAAGGAAACAAGGCAAGTCCGCCTTGGACATGAAGTTAAATGGCAATACAAAGGAGGAAGTCCGCCCTTGGACATAAAGCAAGAAAAGAACAATGGCTTGATAAGTGATGAAGTCCGCCCAAAAGGTGGCAAGGAAAAAAGTTCAATGGCAAAGAAATAAGGCAAGTCCGCCATGCTCAGAAGTGTGAAAATTAAATTTTTTTGCCTAAGTATGGGCTTTGAGAAATAAAAAATGTATGCTTAGCCCTTGAAAATTTCGCCATACTTAGAAGAGATAGAAATATTTTTTTCTAAGTCTAGAACATTTTGCCGCAGCACCTGAAAGGGACTCGAAGAAATTACGCCAAACGAAATTGGACGGAGCGGTACCTAAAAGCCGAAAATGAAGTTTATGCACCGCTTATCCTGAAAAGTTATCTTTAGAAGAGAGAAAATCTGAAAGAAATTTGCTTTATTTTACTGCAGGTGGATGACTACACAAGGCGAATCTTCAAAATGGCAAGGAAAGTGTAAAGTCCAACTTGAAGGGAGATGAAAGAAAACTTGGGGAGTCCACCCTTGCACATTGCAAGACCAACAGTAAGTCCGCCAAGAATTTGGCATCATGAAGACAACGGCAGGCACATCGTCAAGTACATCCAACTTACGCAAGCCAAATTCAAAATTGAAGACAAATTGACCGGCGAAGTTTATTTGAGCACAAAAATGGCCAAAATCTTGAAGGTATTACAAAGTAGCCAAAATTTGGCTAAGTATGGAAATTCTCCACAGAGAAAGTGCCAATTTCCTCCATTGTGGCGAAGGCACAGGGGAGTTCCTCTCCAAATTCAAGGCACTTGAAGAAATTCCAAAGCAATCCGGAAAGAAAGACTTAATAACTTCAAGTCTAAACAGGTGCTCCAAGGCGAGGTGAGAAGAAGAAGCCAAAGTCATCCAAGATCAAAGCACAAAGGATAAAGTCATCGGCAAGGAAAATATTCTAAGGAACAAGACCAAAGTGATCAAGGAAGACATCCAGCACGTTGAGGTGGCGCCTCATCATCTTCCAACCAATCAAATCATTCCAAATCAACATGCAACAACTTTCTATTTTATTTGTTGGTTCATATTTAGTAAAAAGGACAAGTGTCCTCAAATGTAATTTTCTCATTGGTCAAGGAGTAGTTAGTTGTAACAAACCCTAATTAGGGTTTTATTCTGTAATCTCGGCCGTTGAACTGTAATCGGGGAGCCTATAAATTGAGCTCACCCCCTCATTTGTAACGCATGGGAGCATGTTGCAAAACATGTTGAGATAAGCAATTGTTGTAAGACTGCCAAAGTAATAAGTAATGCATGCATTGTTCTGATGGTGATTACTTCTCTTATTTTGGAGTTGTTATGGTTCTTATCCCTCATCATAGTTTAGATTTTATTTCATGTATGTTAGATGAATGCAAGATTTGATAAGTATTGATTTGTGGTGAAACTTTTGCTCATACTTTCTTTGAATGGATGATTTTCATTCAATGCGTAAAGTTAGCCTGAGCTTATTTGTGGATGCTTAACTTTTGTCTGGATAAATATTGTTCGATTCGATGGTAGTTATTCATGACATGAAAATCATAAGCACATTCCCTTGAAGATTGCACCCCCTTTGTATAGTTGTCGTTGAGCGTGGCGAAGCAAAGCGTGGTTATTGGTTCCACCAAGTCAATACCGTCTCTTGAATTCTTAGGAAGTAGACTAGAAATTCTAAACCTTTATCTCCTTTTTTCAATTTGTTTGATCCATGACCCAAGCAATAGAGCTTCATTGTTTAGACCTTCATTGTGAATTGAACAAGCTTCAATGTAGTCCCTTTGTTACCAAAGATAATCACATCAAACCACGTAGCTTATCCAAGACTCATCTTAAACACATTGAATTACCATGATCTTACTTCTTCTGCAATCTTAGCATTTGTGTAGTTTTTCAAGAGGGGATAGAGCGCCTTTTGACACCTCTTTATTCTAGAATGTTTGTTGTGTCATAAAACACGCATCAAATGTGTGGTCATCAACTTGCGAGAAAGCGAATACAGTAAACATTCAATTATGATTTCTTTAAAATTTTCTTGTGAAAATTCTAACTTTCAGCTTGCTGAAAGTTAAATTCGATGAAAAAGCAAGTTGAGTAATAACACTTAGTGAATTTTTTGAAGATAAAATGAAGACAAAGGTAAAAATAATTCATCAAACTTCGGGATTATACTCTGTGACTGGCAATTTAACTGTAAACTTTGAAAATCTGATCTTTATTGCCGAAAAAGCAAGCAATCCTCTGAAAATTTCAACCTTCAGCTTATAATTCTACCTCTTTCTTCGTCCTTTCACCTCGAAAAAATCAATTACTCAACTTTCAAAATTTCTATCTCTCAAATAATCTCTTTCTGGAAAAAATTCTATCTCTCTCGAAAAAAAAATCTCTATCTCTAGGAATGGAGAGAGAGCTAAACCTCTTCTCAAATCGAAATTGTGAGTTGATAATGACTTGAGAATGCCTTATAAGGTTGAAAAATTCGATCCATTTAGCAATTCTTTCAAGTTCATCGAATGTGGACTCTTGTTTATCGAGGAAAGTTTCTAAATTTTTAGCTCTTCATCTTTATCTTCATCGAAATTTTGAAGTCTATCCCTTGGAGCTCGATTTTTCTAAGTGTTATAAATAATTAAAGGTTCATCATATGATTTTTTTTATTTTCTCAACCTTTAATATTTTTATTTTTTATTTTATCCATGTATTTTATTTGTCTTGGCGAATTTTGTCCAACTACATGGATTTTTATTTCTTTCTCCATCATGGTTGATTTTTTCATGTCCTTGCCATTTTACAACTTCCCTTTAGTCGCCTCATGCCTTAGACAAAATTTTATTCATGTCTTTTTAGCAAAGTCGGACTTGAAGGTGAGATCTCCATATCCTAGGCGGAATTTTTATCTCCTTGCCATTCATCCATCCAAGACTTAGGCGGACTTGGAAGCATTCTTTCCATTCACTTGAGCAAGGCGGACTTTCCATACTCTTTGCCATTCATCTCCTAGGCGCCTCATGACTTAGACAATTTCATCACATTTTGGGGCGGACTTTGAAGAAGTTTTTCTATCTCTTCTACAAGTCAGACTTCACCATTTTCTTTCCAATCTCCAACTTGGTATGGGGGACTTGGCAAATTTTTTGACATCTTCTCTTCCTCTTCTCAAGGGCGGACTTGGTAAACCTTTTTTCCACAATGCCCAGGCGGACTTCCTTGCTCTCTTGCCATTCCTATGTTAGGCTGGGCGGACTTGACACATTTCTATCCACTCCAAGGGCGGACTTGGAAGATTCCTTTCCACTTGTCAAGTTATATGGTGGGGTGGACTTCAAGAAACTCTTTCCATTTCTCAAGGGCGGACTTTCCTTGTCTTCTTCCATCATCCTCTCCTTCCTATGGCAGACTTGCTTATTAGTTTTCCATCCATCATCAAGGTAGGGCGGACTTGGAAAGTTCCTTTCCATTCCCTTGCTTTCTCCATGGCGGACTTTGTGAAGTCCTCTCCACAATGCAGGTCGGACTTTCATGAAGTTTTTCCATTCTCTCTTCTTGGCATGGGTGGATTTGCCATTGCTGGGCAGACTTGCTGAGATTTGTGCCATGATCTTGGGCAAAATTCTTCAAATTTTCATCATCTCAGCCCAGAATCTTATGCTTTTTATTCGCCTTTCATCTGATTTTTCATTATTTTTGCATTGATTTTTTGATCTGTTTTCATTCCTTTCCAGATTTTACTTGTTTTCATCAGATTTTTAATTGATTTTGCATTGCTTTTCATGCTTTTATCTGATTTTTCCAGATTTTTGATCTAAAAGGCCTGCTTTTTTGGTTGGTTTTCTGATTTTTCTCAGATTTCCACATGCTTTTTACTTGATTTTTTAGATTTTTTAGTGATTTCTGCATGCTTTTTTAGTCTAAAGATGGAAACTTTGACTCCTTGATTAGTGGGACCTTGGCACTTGCCAAAAATAGAAATTTTCTAAAAATAGAAAAAGCGAAAAAGCAACTTTCTAAAAATAGTAAATTCCAGAATGGTCCAAAAGTGCCAAAAATGAAAAAAGCAAAAAGCAAAAAAGCAAAATCACTAAAAAGTAGGAAGTGTCAGAATTGGGCGGAAGCACAGGCGATCCTCGTCTATAGGGTCTTTTGAACACTTCTACGATGTTTACGTGCAGTTTCAGGCTTGAAATTTCAACTTGGCTCTATTGATGACTCCAGACTCTGACTTGAAACTCATGGAGTGAAAGAACTCATGAAATTGCAACTCAAAACTAAACCCCAAAAACAAACCACCGAGGGTCCCCATTTGCAATGGGGCGATGTATGAAATAGGTCACAACACGTCTCCAAGACATCGCTAGGACTTCAAGGACGCTAGGGTGTCCTCAAGACATCTAGGGGACTCCTAATTGTCTCCAAGATGTATAATTCTTATACTTATACATCTTTTTATAACTATTTTTTCAAGTACTATATGTATTTCATCACCCTGCCGCCCCGCCCCTCCCCCCTCCCCCGCTGCCATCCCCCCGCCACCCCTAAACTTAGACCTCTCGTCCCCACGTCCCCTATCATCCCCCGATCCCCGTCCCCAAAACCCCATGGAACACTGGATAAAATGATATTTATGAGTGATAGTCTCAGGTTACAGAGTGCCAAATCGAACAAAATCACATGGATTATGCATTTTTCACATATACAAATGTACAGGCCCTAAACAACCAACTGAAAAAAAAAACTCATCCTTCCTACCCGTGACGAATGAGAGAAAAGTCTTGTAACGGGTTATTCCCTATACTGCTTATTCTTGAATTCGAATGGGAGCCATAACTTTTAATGGAAGAAATTTTAATTTTGGGTTTTGGCGTTTTCCTATATGGAATTCCAAACATAGGCCTGCAAGTGGCAACGAAGCACATTTTAACACAAGAGGAAAAGAATGGCTATTTCCCATGAAGTCAGCCATGATTGCAGTAGCCTTTGCTCTGACAGGTGATGCACTTGCTCAGTTCAGAACTTCAGAGATCCTAGCAAAGTCGAATCGAACAACCAAAATCCAAAACCCTCCAACATTAAGGTCAGTGCTTTCTATTTTAATTTTTCAATTTATTTTTATTTTTATTTTAGAAGATGGTTGCACTTTTCTATTTATCCAGTTGGTTTCTATGCTATGCTCCACGAAGTTTCTTGATGGAAGGACGGGGGACAGGTTTTAGGGATGGGGGACGAGGGGCCTAAGTTTGGAGACGGTGGGGGACGGTGGTGGCGGAGCGGTGCTGAAATACATATAGTATTTGAAAAATTAGTTGTAAAAAGACGTATAACTGTAGAAGCCTAAGGAATAAGTAAAATTTAAACACATTGCAATGATTGCATTGAATTAGTAGTAGTTTTTTAAGTTTTAAAATTAAATTTTAATAGATCAAAATATAGACATCATAAATTTCGTAATCATGATTCATAATTACAATAAAAAATGTTCAAACTTCAAACTTCAAAAACAAAATAGTAAATACTAGATAGTGGATAGTAATACTAATGACTCATGACTCATGAGTCAATGGCTAATGGCCTGATGCCTCTAATCATCCCCAAGCTCCATGTCAAGTCTCCTTGCAAGTTGCAACTCAAAGCCTCAAACTCAGACTTTCACTTCACTCTTCCTCTTCAAGTTCAGACTGTAACAATGAATTTGTGAATAAGATTGAGACAATGTTTATCTTATAACTTTTTTGAGAGGCCTTGGAGGTTGGGGTTGACTTAGGGTTAGGGTTAACCCTTTGAAGTGACCTTTTTCCTTTTGTTTTTAAAAAAACCATCAAAATTAACACTATGTCGCGGGGATCTTCTACGAGTTTCCTAAGGTGTTGAGAGACGTCTGGGAGTCTTGGGGACGTCCCAGAGTCTCCTTTTGGAGTTTCCCAGAAAGAAACGTCCCCTTTTTAAGAAAATGTATGGGAAACGGCGAAGGAAACTTGGAGGCAGTGGGGGGACGTTCCCTAGGCATCCCCACGTCTCGGGGACATCCCCATCTCAGAGACGCCTGGTTTTTCAAGGGGGACACGTCCCCGTTGAACACTAGTTCTATGCCAAGGTTGAGAGGTTTCTTGTGGAAAGGCTATAATTTTATTCATATTCTATTTTCGTGGGGCAAACCTAAAACATAATAGATACCTTGGTAGGATATAAAAAGCTCTAGCTATTGTCAATCATACACAACATCTTTTTGCTACTGATTCTCTTTGCAAGGCCTTGTAAATGGGCGTCACCATCACAAAGTCCAATTTCTTCATCTTTCTCACATTTACGTTATGTATGCAATTTTCATATCACCCTCAACTTCAAATGTATGACATTCTTGCATGTTTAGACCACACTTAGTCATCCATTTCAAGGGAGTATTCTCTTCTCATGTTTCCAGTTTCTTATCTCTATTTTAAACTTCTCCATACGTTCATTCAATTGCATGTATCTCCTTTATTACCATGCATTCTTCTTCAATTGTATCACCCTAGCCTGGGCAACAACTCAATTTTAACCACACTCGTTTTGAATGGTCAACTTCTTTCAGCCATCATCTCTTCAACTACTACACCTCATACTTCGGTCACCCTCTTTTTAACAGTAACAACTTACTGGTTTGTCATCTACTATGTAACTAGATGAGTGTATTTAGATATTTATTTTTATGGGATTTTTCACTACATGGGATTATTTTTGATACTCAAGTCATCACTATGATTGCTGGTGTGCTTTGTGGGCCACCTTGTCGTGTGATTACTCACTAATGTGCTTAACAAGCTGAAAAGGTCATATAGAAATGACTACTCGTAGAAAACAATCATGATGTGCTTTGTGGCTCCCATTGCCTTCTCATTATTCACCAATATACATTATGAGTTTAAAAGGTCACAAAGAAGTGACCACTCATGGAAAATAGTCATTGTGGTTATGACTTGAGTGTTAAAATTTAAAAATAATCCCATGGTGAAAAATCTTACAAAAATAAAAATATCAAAATATATTATCTTCTCATCAATTGGGAGATTTCACACTTGCTTTTACTTTCTTTGCTTGGCCCTCCAAGACCTTTTATAAATGTACCTTGCTGGTCTTTTCTTCTATGCTCTTCTCCCATCCCTGCAATGTTCTTCAATAATTTCTTTGGTATCTTCTTTGAATCTCTGTACTGTTTTCAACTTTTTTTACCTCTCCAATGTTAGCTCTATTGCTTTTGCAGCTGACTTTCTCCTTCAACTCATCAAACCTTTGCATTAAGTGGCGTCAGAATCAACAAACTCCTGCTTTGAGAGTAAGAAAGAGATCATGTCCTGGGCGTAACAGTTAATGTAGAATGGATTATTGAGTTGTAAGTAGAGCAATATGGAGTGGCTATAAGAGTTATATTTTGGAAAATGGTGCTGTTGCACATAACCAAAGAAATGGCAAAGATAGTTATGAAGGGTGTCTTTGAGCTTTTGAACTCTACAATGTCTGCTCTTGATTGCTTCTGCACAATGCTTTCTCCTCCAACTCATCCAGACTTTGGTTTGAATTGACACATGCTACTTTCTTTTCTACTTATTGGGCTATGTGCAACACTGTACCCTTACTCAATAGTTTATCTCTTTGAGCCATTCAACATGGTGCCTCCACCTTACTTTCTTCTCCAAATCTTCCAACCTTGGTTTGGAATCTGGATTGACGCATGCAACTTTCTTTGCCACTTCTTAGGCTATGTGAAATAGTGCACTCTTACTCAATAGTTTATCTCTTTTGGCCATTCCCTATAGCTTTTCTGCCTATTCAACTATCCACTCCACCAAGAACTGTTCCACTTCCACTCAGAAATGAGCCATTCTGGTTACTGATACCACTTGATATATGAGAATGTGATAACCTCTACAAAAATTCTATAACTAACTTACTACACCCAAATTTATAAACAACACACCTCACTGAAATACTGTATTTTATAGAGGCCATAAAACTGTATTACACTGATAGATAACAGCATATTACCATGCCAAACCTGTAACACGTGCAATGATCTGCAAACGGTTCTCCAAAACTGATTCTCTGTGTACTGTATACAGCTATGACAGACCACCAAACATGCACCAAAAATGAAGAAAGAGAATATCTTTAGCACAGTTGCAGCCCCTGGATGAGACTGCCGAACCAAAGGGGTTTCATCCTCTGGTTTTGAGATTCAAGGGATTTTGTCCAAAAAATCAGCTGCAGAACACTAATGCAGAAATACACCAGCAAAAAGTGAGAGACTTCTAATAGAAATATGCCTCATTTTATAGCAGAAAGGAGGGACCAAATTCCATCACTCCCGTAACTGACTGCATTCCCAGAATAGCCCTCATTTTAATACTCATGCATCACAGTTGAAACAATGTTCAATGCCTCTGTAGAACTCCTGTATCAAGTTTTCTTTTAATTAACAACAGTATCAATAAGAACATTAAGCAGAATCTCATTATAAAGTGATAGGGCTGAGGATTTGTTCCCTTTCACTAAATATACATTTTCTAGCACCGTAACCTTGGCTGCTATGAAAAGATATGGCCCATGATCTTACATTTAAGTTTAGATTAATTGGATTTCAATCACTTAAAGCAGCTCCAATGTGTTTTGTTAACTTGTTACTTTACTCACCTATTGAGGAGGAAGTACCCACAGCAAGGGAGGGATTTTCTATTCATTAGGTGCTAATTGCAGCAGTGGTTATATTTGAGTTTATCTAAATATGAGAGGATTATTCTCAAAATTTCAGCCATCATCTTTTACACTTATAAATTTTGCTGTTCCCAAGAGTGTTTGGAGTTCATGGAAAACTGGTTATAAGGAATTACATTTGGACTAAGAAAAGGATGGTTTTGGCGGCTTGATAAACCTGGGGTATTCATTCTCATCATAAATTAAGAGGTTGTTAGTGTGTGTGCTAAGTTTTTCATGAAAGAGGTTAGTTAAGAGAGGTTTTACTTTTCACTCATGGAGTAATGTCTGTAGCCAGAAAACATGTTATAGATTGTGACATGGCTGGGGTCAGTATCTATCATGGCTGGTACAATATCCAGGTCACCTCCCACACTTAAAGCAAAACAAGAAACTTAAAAGGCTAAAAAATTAAGGGAAAAAGGCTACTACCATTCATTGATAGAGTCAAAAATCCTCATTCCTCACTCTTGCATGTTCTGCTTTTGCTAACATTCATTTTAATTAAGGGGTTGCCAATGTTTACACCAAGTTTTGTAGGAAAGAGGTTAAAGAAAGGATTTACTTTTCATTCACGGGAGTATTGTCTGGAGCCAGAAAATATAATGTCCCTTATGTGAAAATTAGATAACAAAATAATATTTTATTATTTGTGTTTGGGTGCCTAGAAAGGAGGGAAAAATATTTAAATATTTATGCCAAAATATATTTTATATATATATGGGCTTGGACGACCCTTGGAGGAATAAGGAGAATAAAATATAAAATAAATATAAATTGGAGGTTGGTGCCCAAGAAAAGGAGGCTTAAAAATAAATTAAAACAATTCAAATTGCCAAAACCTAGGTCAGCCAAATTGGGAGTTATAAGGATATGTGTATTTATACAAGGTGAGTTGAAGGCATTATTCATCATTCACAATTTTATATATGTTTTTCTGCTCTGCTTAGTGGTGAATTCTCTAAGGATGAAAACCCTAGCTTCTTCCAAGGAGAACTTCATAATGGAGGTTCCTATGTGCTTCAATGGAGATAATTGCTAGTTTCATGTCAGTTTGCATCAGCATTTAGATTTCTGATTTGAAGGGGAAGTTGTGCAAGTTGGAGGTTCTAATTCAGATTTTCTAGGGTGGCAAAGCCCTAACATCAGTCCAGCAGGCCAGCGCACCCTTGGTAGGGTTATTTCAGTTGTTTCTTCATCATTTAGTTGCATATTTGTAGTTGGAGTAGCTTCGCCCAGCTAGGGTTAGTTGCATCTGCATTTTTGGGGTTTCTTCATGTTGTGGTGCATGTTTGAAGCCCACTTTACTTTGTAATTTGCATTCATATTCTGTAGCAGCAGAGTGAAGGTTTATATTAGACATTTGTTGATTCATATTGAAGGATCTAATCAAGCTATGTTGGTGATTTTGTGAGAATTTTCAGATTTAATGCTACTATTATCTGCTACAAGTTTTTCTATCTTTTGGTTGCATTATGTACTGCTATTCATGCATTATATAACTCAAAAAATTATATCAGCACACTAGGGTTTAAGCAGAAATTAAAAATCAGAAATTAGGGCATCAATTTTGCATTACAAAAAAATCAGAAAATTGCACAAATATTGGTTGGGATATTTCAGAAAATATGTTATAGATTGTGATATGGCTGGGATCAGTATTTGTCATGGCTGGTACAATATCCAGGTCATGTCCCACATTGAAAAAAAACAAGAAACCTAAAAAGCTAAAAAGTAAAATGAATAAGCTATTACCTTTTATAAATAGAGGCAAAAATCCTCATTCCTCACACTTGCATTTTCTGCTTTTGCTAAGAAATTTCTGTTTTGAATTTTCTATGTTTTATGGTTTTTGTGCATCCAATTTTACATGTGTTGTATCCTAGGTTCTCTAAAAAATTTAAGATAAGCTATTGTGGTTACCATATGCAATATCGTACCTTTGTTGATATTCATATCCACTTTCATGCAGCTTTGCTATGTATTTGGTTGGAAATTTTGTATTCTTGTGAAAGCGATACAAAATTGTGATTTCAACCACAGCACGTGAGATTAAACTCTCCTAATTAGGGAAGGCTCCCCCTTTAACTAAATAAAACTGATATGGGTAGGACACAATCGTTCCTCTTATTTCAGGAAAGATTACGTTCTTCTCTCTTCACAGAAAAGAAACAATATATGTGGATGAAACTTATTACAGCAGCTACGCAGTGAAATTAAGAAAGAGGAAATAAAGTTTCCTGAAAGCGCAAAGACTTCCGTTACTTCCTCCGGGACGGGAAAACAACCAATAAGCACAAAGTCTTGAGGAATGAGATCCTATCTACCCTTTTCAGAATAATTACTTAATGAAAACATACAACACGAAACAGCACAAAGTCTGTAACTACGATGTATCTTTTGATTACTCTAAATGAGAACTACTACGAGCACAAAGACTTATAATTCTTCTCAATTTCTAATACTAACTATGAATTCAATCTTCACATTTACAGCACAAAGACTGCAGATATTTAAATTGAATCTCTCTTCAGCAATATTCCACAATTCTCAAGTAGTCACAAAATAATGCTCCAAAATGACATAAGAACATGAAGGATGCAAAATGAGAATTCAGCTCAAAGTCTGAAATTCCACTTCTTGATATTACTTGAAAATTCACAATTATCAACTATAAAGCTCAAAGACTTTATGAGTATAAAATTCTGCAGAGTTTTCTTGCTTGCTAAAAAGATAAAAGATTACAATAGACCCTCTCAAGTATTTATAGGAGGGAGGTCTGGAGAAAAAGGTGGGAGGATCTCAACAAACTTGAGAAAATCTCTCAACCGATAACTAATTGCAATTGACTTATTCAAAATTACAATCTTATTGTAATTTGATTACATGTAATTACATTTTACAAAAATGCAAGTGAAAGAAACACTTGCAATTACAATTTTTTGCTTTCACATGTAACTTGTCAAAACAAAATACATAAAACATAATAGAAGCAAATTATATGTCATCCTCTATCGATGAAGTCATCATGTTTGCTACAAACTGCTCTTTAATCAACTGTCTTTTCCTTTTCACAATTCTAAGATGTCTTGATTCACTGTCCTATCTCAATAGACCTGTATAGGACTGCATCTCCATGTTACTAATTTCCATAGGTAAAAAGATCTTTTGATGAAGAATATCCTTTTTAAAGATCTCTTGGAAATATCATCATTTTCTCTTGGCATGAATGTCCTTCAGCTTGTTCAATTATTCTTCACTCTTCATAGATCTCTGTCTAGCTTTCTTGTGTTATCCTTGCACATATCTGTGATCTATCTTTTACTTCTAAGACTCCTGAAAATCTGCACTTTAGGACTGCTGCTGCTGCTTCTCTTCACGAATCAATTCCTTCTGCATTTTGACATTCAAGAGCTTTGTAGCCACTATAGAGAGCATCCATAACTGATGTAGATGTAACTCCCTTTTTATTGAAAAAGCACTTTACAACCTGTTTAAGAATGACATCTGTTTGCTTTCTTGACATACAGTGCTGCTCATCTTCATTAACCGCTAATCAAAAAGTATCAAAACTTGACCATTTTGTTGAGTCTTCTCTCAGTTTTCCAATCTTTTCCCACTTCTTATCAACAAGCCATTTGAAATTTGGGTTTTTGAAGAGACATAGCAAATGAATACCAACTTGTAAAGAATAATTTCTTGATTGCAAGTAGGGGGAAATAGGAAACCATTGCAAGTTTATTTCTTTGTGTTAACTTGTAGTTACATTTTAGACAAAAATGCCCTACTTGCAATTGATTGGAAAAATCCCGATTTGCTTTCTAGGGCATTTTTATTCTTTTCTTCTTTTCTAGAAAATGGTAATGAGATGGAATGAAATGTGAATGGAATGAACGAAAGGAGAATGAAAATGTATGACGGATGAAATGAAGGGCAGAAATGGAGGAAAAACATCCTTTTTATTAAAATGAAGAAAATGCATTTCCAATAATGAAAAAAAAACGTTTTAATACAAGACGTTTTCAATGGATATGGCGAATGGAGGACGTGTTTATCATGAAATGAATGACATTTCAAATAGAATGAGAGGCATATGAATGAAAAGCGAATGGGAAGGCGAATGAAAGAAAGAGAAAAACGTTTTTATGAATGAAGGGCGTATGAAGTGGAAAAACGCGTTTTCAGCCATATATTTTTAATATGCAATCTCAATCTCCATAGAAAGGCAACCCAAGAACAAAAGATTTAAAGCAACAAAAACAGAAAAATAAAAAGCGCCTTGAACAAACTCAAATCTGCAAAAATGTGGCAATGGTAGAGCAAAAATGGGGAATTTAATAAAGTTGCAGACCTTGCCAAGTGTTCTTCATGCCAAAATCTCTTCAATCGGGGTACATATGAGCAAGATCAAGCTACAAAATTCACAAAAACACTTGCAAAACTCATTTCGGGTTTTTTGATGCTCATTGCAAGTGAAAAATATAACAAATAACTTCAAAAATGCCTCTTTACTTGCATTTCGGGTTTTTAGATACTCATTGCAATTTTACATTTTGTCAAATAGAAGAAATCGGACTTTTAGCTTTTGCAATTTTGAAGAAATCGGAACTTTTTGGAAGTTTTAGCAATTTTACTTTTTGCAATTTCGGGATTTTTGGAAGTTTTAGCAATTTTGCTTTTTGCAATTTCGGGATTTTTTGGAAGTTTTAGCAATTTCGGGATTTTTGGAAGTTTTAGCAATTTTGCTTTTAGGCCTAAATTTCCCTATTCTGCTGAGTTGCCTAAAAAACCCGAATTTGGTCAAAAAGACACTAAAAATGACTCAGAATTTCACGAAAACGGACGAGAGTGAGTGAAAAATGTTAGCCAAAAGGACTATAGACCCAAAACTGAAATTTTCTAAGCTTTGCACCTTGTAAAACGTGCCTTAGAAGAGAAAATATTCAAATTCTATCAAAATTTTGATAGGTTATCCCAATTTTTAACAAGTCAAAAATGAGGGACAACACCATGGATAGAACTCAGACTTCCTGCTTCTGCTAAGTCTATTTTCCTTGTGCTGTGTAGTACGATCCTCAGTTCAGATTATATAAAATATTAAAATGCAGTTGGCTCCAAGATTGAGCTAGTGTAAATCTTTCTTGCGAATTTCTCTTAAGAGGTTTCATTCCCATCACTGCTTGAACAAAGATTAAACTTAAGATGTGGCTCCATGATACTAAATATGGATTAAGAGATCTAGGCAATATGAAAGATAAAAGCTGCCTTCAAATCTTAGGTTGTGTAGCTTATGGTCGCATCTGACTATTTAAAGTCAGACTTAACTTACCTGGACTCACTGGTAATTGCGCAGTACAGAGTAACCTGTACCTTCTAGGAATGGAAATGTTCTAACAATGCCACGTAATTTGCTGTCCCATTTTGATGGAGTGGAGTTATTTTGGGTAAGTAATGGAGCATCTAGCAGAAATGGAGGGGTTTTTACTACTTTGGTAATCTTTCACCTTGTTGAAATATCTTAACTTTGAAGAGGAAGATGCAGAGGTATATGTAATGAGAATTCTCCTAGTTTCTACATAAAAGAATTTTGACCCTCAATTCAGAACTAGATTTTCAGATGTCAGCTGTAATGGATTTTCAGCAAAGGTAGAGATTCCCATGACGCATGACTGAGGAGTTAGACATAGGCTTTTGATAATCATGTGCGTTGCTAGAGGACTATTTGTAGAATTTTGCTGTCAGTTGATGTGCAATTATGTAATTTATCTGTTTTATAAGGAAATATAAGGTGCATGGTAGCAAAAAATGAAAAAGAATAAAAGCTTAAATTAGCCATGCTTTGAAAACCCTTAAGCAAAAGTATGTGGCTGGAATAGTTCTTGCTGTAGAATCCTTTTGGGATATAAGCAAGAAATCAACAATGATTGTCATAATGTATCTCTGTTCTTATTTGTTCATTTGTATCTGGAGTATGCTCACATATTTTTGCTTGTGGTATGTGAGATCTTTGAACTTGAGGGAACCCCCCAACTCCCTATTTTGTAATAAACAACCCCCAATATTTCTTTTCTGTTTTTTCTGGGTTTGCTATTTGCTGTCTGTGAGTTTTATGAGGTGTTTTTGCAATGCTTTTCATAGGGTTTTACATATGCATTTGATATCATTGAAGTACATAAACAGAAGTATAAATGAAAGGAAATATGCTTGAAAGATCACTTTCAGGAAGCTATAATAATCTGATTAATTAGCAGCAATATTACAGTCAATCATAAACATTACCAAACTCAGATTTGGTATTTATTCAGACCTGAAAATAAGTGTCTAACAGCATTAGGCGGTCTCCTTGAAAGCTACGCCTAACTCCAAAACTCCAACCAGCATGCCCTTGCTTGAAAACATCCCAAGACCAGCAAATGTGACTTCAAAGGCAAGCAGGAAATGCCATTACCAGCATTAACAAACCCCTGTACTTCTCACCCACAAGGCCGTACCACCTAGGAAGGTCAACCTTCTTTAATAAATCAAAGTCTTCACTAAAAATTTTGATCTAGTGCTTGATAGAATTGCCCTTGAAATGGTCATCCATTGGTTAAGTACCCATTTTAATATCCATCACCATTTCAGACTTATGAGCAAATATATGGGTTTTAGGTACAGAAGCAAAGTGCCCAAAAACTGAAAATAAACACACCCAATGTGAAGAAAATCACACCACACCAAAAACCAGCAATCTCATACCAAAAACTAAACTGAAAATCACTCAAAAGTATTGATAAATCTTCATCCTTAAAGCCCCTGTTGTGATCCCTGTATGAAAACACCAAACACCAGTCTGAGCAAGGTCTCTCACTGCCGAGACTAGTCTTAGAATCTGAGGGTTTTTGTCCTCAATCCCGTCCTTCAATCCTCTGGTATCAAACCAATAACATATCCCTGTTTCTCAAACTCAAGCATAAGAAAATAAGCCTCCAAAATGACTTTTATGAGAGACTTCAAAATAGGTTGAACCTCAACCCGAAATCCAACGCCATTTCACATTACTTTTGATTTTCTTTTAATTTTAATATTCACCCACAAAGGCTTGGGCGCCCAAGATTTTAAGCATTATAAAAATGATTTAACTTTTAAAAACAACTTGAGTTGTATCACTAGGCATCCATGGTCACCTTTTTGATAGTCCCCTTATGACCCCCTTAATTAAAAAAATTAAGTTATTTTAATAAAACACACATTTCGAAGCTAAATCAAATATTTAAATGATTTTATCAAAGTAACTTTGCCAACTAAATATGCTACTGTGACAAGCTTGACCTGGTCCAATATTCCCAAAATAGACTTACTATTTTTAGTAAGTACTAAAAATAGCAAGTTACAATCCAACGGCTCAAACTGGAGAGAAATTGATATTGCACCAAGACTCACTATACACAGTGAGCACCAAACTGGCCCTACTAAAAATAGAAAGTCTCCCGGCAAACAACAAACCCATCACCCAAATTGGAACTGAGTCCCTTATCTGAACCAGCCAACAGGGACTTTAGAATTGGCGGAAGGTGATGTCTACTGCACAGAGGCTAGGAGGGGACATTACATATTTCTTGTCTTGTTCAACTTGCATTGTTTGATTGATGCAAAGTATCATTTCTCTTGCCTTTTGTGTGATAGGTTCTCCTTTCTTAGTGCTAATAGCCTTTTTTTGTGTGATGTTATTGTTTTCTCTTTCCTTCTTTGGTACACATAGTCTCTGTTGTTATGTAATGCCCAGCTGCATACCTTTTGATGCTCCTAGCTGAAAATGCAGCTTTCTAAAACAATTACTTATATTTTGAAATTTTCTTGCCTGGATATAAATTGATTTGTTGGCTCACCTTTTTTTCAACAAAACAGCAACATACTTATTTAAAGTTCTCTAAGGCTGAGAGTGAAGTTAGCTCTATGGCATTTTGAAGAACTAACAAACTGACAAAATAAACATTTTTCACCATTTCAGCGCTCTCTTCAAGTAGGAACCAGTGGATAGCATAGTTACCAGGAAACTTCATTATGCAAACATGGACCACATCTCTATACCTGTACCCAGAGTCACTAGGGTTGAAAACCAAGGATAGGCGTGAAATCGGCTATTTGGAAAAGGTCATTGAACAAATGCTAACTACTGTATGATATATAAACCTGAAAAAAGCTGCCTATGGCCAGAAGAATAGATAATATTAAAAGCAAAACCTTTTAGACAGAAAATTCTCAACTGTGGAAATAACTCAATACGAATGGAATCTGATACATCTAAATTACATAAAGCTTATATATAGCAATAAGATCTACCAATAAACAAACCTTTAAAAGTGACCCATAAACCTCTTTATTGGAATCCTTGTTTTGACACAAATCTCTAAAATCTGTGTACTCTAAATGCACATTTTGTGCCCAATTCTCAAGAGCTTGTAGTCCCGGTACTACAATAGCCACAGTATAACTGTGGAATGGGTCTGCATGCAGCATGATACTTTCTACATAATTGCTTGTCCCTAAAGCTGCTTCAACCTACAAAAAGCAGAAGCATGAAATGGAGCATAGTCGAGCAATTGGTAGCTACTGACCAAATATAGAGATGATAATGAAGACTCTGCATCATTTACCTTTCCCAGGGAAACATACTCCCCATGTTGTAGTTTTACTATATCTTTCTTACGATCAATGATCTCAAGACAACCATCGGGATGAAATCTCCCTATGTCACCCGTATAGAACCATCGTGTCCCATTCTCATCCAACTTTTTCATCAAAAGCATTACAGATTATTCAATATCTTATCCAAACAATTTGAAATTACATATTGAACCCTACCTTTGACTCACCTTGAACACTTCATCAGTTTTAGCCACATTTTTAAAATATCCTAAAGTTACACTCGGTCCACCAACAACAATCTCTCCCCGAGGCATTGGAGAATCAGTTGTCATATATCCACCTTCTTCCCAATTCACCAGCTGCAAATGAAAAACATAATATGTAAACAGATTATACAATAACTTCAGGAAGTACAGTGGAAAATAACCCATCTGGTAGGGACTAATATCTTTCAAGAATTCAACCACAATAAGAATCAAAGAATTTTGCATGATCAGAAGTCGAGATATTTACAGCCTTGCCACATTCAAATGAATGACTTTATAATTATAATACACCTACCTATGCTGGACACATTGTAATAGACCTGTATAGTTGGTGCACAAACTAAAACTGAAATTGTAAAGCAAGATGTATATCATTATCATGGTGCTAAAATAGTAGCTTCAGGAAGTAAGCTATATTAGCACAGTTATTCTAAAATCTGATGCTGTCAAGAATGTACTGATTGCAAATGCCTCAAGAATAAGGTGCACCTCAGAGATGCTACCTATTAAATAACTTACAAACTTATGGAAGTTTGCTAAATGAAGACTTATTCCTACCTTTCAAAAAGTTCATATCCCCTAAATGACAAGATTGGTCATGAACAACAAACTTCTGTTCCAAAGCCTATTCTAGGATGATTATATTTCTCTGCAATTTCAATATATGTTTCTCACTTCATTTCCATATTAACTAATGTACAGTTCTCAGTAAGCGTCAGCTATAAAAGATTCCAGGGTTTTCCTCAACAAGCGTGAATTTCAGACTCCAGGCTATAGGAAATGAGGGATTGATAATGTGTAATTTTTCTTTCCACACTTGCATGCTTGGGCCACCACTGTGTAGGCACATACACTACAGACAATAAGGTGTCCTGCCAAAATCATAAGGTGCATTCAATAAGTGGTACTTACTTAGTATCACATTGAAGTTTACAATGTAATCCAAAAGGCATCTTTTGTTTGTGTACATTGGTTTAGCGATTCGGGGAGCTAAATGTGCAACTTAATTAAGATGATGACTTCAAAGCTTTGAACAGAAATCAATGCGACACAGCTTAACATTCATATAAAACTTTTCTCTCAATATCCCATCAAAACAAGAGACTCACTAAATAAATAAATATCATACGCAAAAGGACTAGCCTTTGATTTTAATAAATACAAAACATTTGTGTGCTTCTTGGGGATATCCTTCCTAATTATCATTGGATAGAACTTTCCTTGTAATCATTTTGTTAAGACTCTCATTTTTCCATGTGTAATATAAGATGCAATTCTTTCCAAAAAGAAAGAAGATAACAGCACTTCTTAATAGAAAGAATATCATATGTGAACGGTCAAACTATTTGTTAGTGAGCTTTTGGAATTAACTGTGTAAGTCTCTTTTGCACTCAATATTGATAGCAAAATGTTCTTGTGCTCCTCTTTAAAGTTGCATCCCCCTTTTTCAGACCATTTAAAATCAATAACACCTGATTTACCTTAACATAGCAACAAGGAAGAGGTGGACCAACACGCCCAACAGTTGTATCATCCCATTCTGAAAATGTTGCTCCTGCACAAGTTTCTGTGAGACCATATCCTTGCCCAATCGGTGCCCTATAGGAAACATGTCAAAGGTTAGTGATTTCATTTGATGTGAGATCAAGAGAGTATGTAGAAATTTGCATCATAAAATTTACAGTCATCATTGACAGTAAAAAGATATTTCTAAATCTGGCACCAAATCAGGACCTGATTCCTTCATAATCTTGACCTTTTGTAGGATTCTCATTATGTCCATTCCACAAACTACTTTGGTCATGCATGGACGCCACTATAATTTTCTTTCTTTCTGACTGGATCTCACAAAGGAAACATTACAGGAAACATCCCTAATTTTTCCATATCCAATGTGTAAATATTTCCAGCATAGAAAAATCCTGAAAGCATCTTCGAAATGTATAAAAATATAGTAGATATCCAAGGATGTCAAAAAAATGTTTAAAATTCAAGGTTGCACGACTTCCATTCGTGCAAAGGTACATAGGTAACCCATGAAACATGGATATATGGGTGCGATGGTGAGGGATTACCCACTCTACGAAGGTACAGAATACGTGGCATGAACCCCCTCAAAACATGGGTATGCTGTAACATCAAAACTGAGTTCTCTAACAAGTCTTGGACTACTTTAGTATGTACGGACTTATAAACCTAACTCTTTAATCTCCATCTGTTTGCAGGTCTCCTGGTACTATAAATCAGTCTAATGATACATTTTTTGTTTCTGTTTTGATGCAAACTAAACCTTGATGATATCATATTTCATTTTAAATCTGAGAATCATAATCAATTCTGTATGATGTGATATTTTACATTACCATTCAAATTTATATGCATGAGAAGCAGACACCCTACTGGAGTGCATGTCTAAAAATAGTAACTAGATGTACTTTTCAGGCAATGTGTCCCAGTCTTTCTGTTTCCTTTATTTTCTTGTATTGGTCTGAATGTGTATCTGTTCACTTCCTCAAGTTGTAACAATTTCTTCTTTTACATTGTGAGAAAAATAGGAGGTTATAGTTATTTGCTACCATGCTTTAGTAAGATTTTAAAAGAAGACTTAACTCTTCTAGTTAACAGAAACAGCAGGAATAAATATATACCCAAAGCAAATATTGATGAATCTCTGTGTCTCTCTAGAAAGAGGAGCTCCACCACTAAGAAAAAACCGAACCTGACCTCCAAGAAGTGAACGTATCTTGTTAAATACTACAGTGTCCCAGAAATATTTTTCTGGACCCCATGCTCCATACCAACTTCCTTCAATAGCTGCTAACCTTCGGCTGTATGCAATATTAAATAGTATATTTGATAGTCCACCCTTTGCATCAATCTGCACTCTTGAAAAATACCTTATAATAAATTCTTAATGAAATAAGAATTTCAAATTCATAAAAAATTGGTGTATCTAAGCAAAAACTCTTGAAAAATTTATCCAGTGTGCATTGTGTACCTGTTTCTGTACACCATCTCGGATACGATCTAAAATAGCAGGTACAGCTGTCATCAATGTAGGGCCCAACATTGGAGCATCCCCTTTTGTTCCCTTCTTGATCTTGTTTGATGTATCAGTTAGAGTCAAAGGGGAACCATAACCTATTGCACAACCTGCAGAAACCATTGTTACCTGTAATACAACAGGCAACTACACCCTTCTTTACAAAAGCACGATAGGTAGTTTCACACAATTAAAGTTGCTCTGTGCCTATATTCCCCAAAGATTAAATCATACAGGTTAAATCTCAATTTTTTTCTCTTGAATCTTTGCCTTTATAGAGCTAGTTCATACCTCTGCTACCAGTTCAAGAATATGTGCTAATGGCAAGTATGCCAAATAAATATCCTTATTACCAAGTTCTGGAACAATTGTCATTACCCCTGCCACTGTTGCTACAATATTCCCATGAGTCATCATTACTCCCTACAGGGGAAATCAATATATTATGTTTTGCAAAAGGGAAGATCAGAGATGCCGAAAGATCCGGCATACTCTGACATGATCAAAGAATGTGAAGTCCAATTCTAATATTGAAATAACTTTCTTTGTTTCCTTAATGTTAATGCAATCATATGCTAACCATATTATAGATAAATAGGTAAAGCAAATGCAAGATGATTTTTAAAATGTCATAGGGTAAAGCTGAATCAGGCAAGAAAGGATTAGAAAAGAGTTAACAGCCTAGAATGTTGTCAACCTTTGTTCCAAACATAGCATAATACAATTCTTGGTAGCCCTTAGAATTTATGATTTAGTAAACATTACACACGATAGAAATTGAACATCAAATTCAGCATTGTTGTACCCAAAATTAAAAATTTTGCTTCAATAAGGCATTGGTAAAAATGGTCAAAATCTTGTAAAATTGTCATCAAAAGTCAAAAAGCTCAAAATGTCTAAAAATAGCAATTGTCTGTTTTTAGAAATTTCTGAACAACAAACAAATCATGGGGTTTTTCTGGGTTTATTGTCAAGAGGATGCTCGCAAAATTTTGAAAATTTTGAAATTAGGGTTTCAAGCCCCTATTTTTAGAAAAAACCTTAAAAATAGTATCTTTCCAGAAATGGCTCAAAATGATTTTCATTGGTTAATTTCACATCACAATCACACTGGTCTAGTCAAAATCATCAAAAAGTCAATTTTGCTCTAGTGGGTCTATTTCGCTTTTTCAAGAGAAAAGTTAGGACCTTCGAGGTCATCAATGGAGGATGGCCAGACACCAGGTGTCAGAATCTAAGCTTCAAATGCTGCACAGAAGAATCTATGGTGAAAGATGCTCGAAAAATGGTGAATGGCGGAGGGGAATTTGAAAAGTTGAAAATTGTAAAAAATAAACTAAGTCTGGAGATGAACGCCTTACCTCAAAGAGGGTGTCTAGGCTTCAATGCCTTAGAATATTTTGCAGTTTCTGTTTGTCACACATGAAACGCAGTCAACACGTTTGCATCAGCAACAACGGTGATCAACGCAGTCGACGACACGGTGAACGCGAAGCGCAAGGAGAGTGAAAATCTTCAAAAAAAAAAATCTAATGTTGGAGCCAAAAGCACTCCTACAGGCCAAGGGTGCCCATGAATTCAAGGGTCCAAATGAAATCGTTAGGATTTGCAATTTTGGGGGTCCTCCTCAGAATTTTTCCAACTTCGCGATGAATTCAACATCCTGTTCACAAGATTAGTCAAACGCTCGCAAACGAAGATCAAGCGAGAAATGCTAAAAGTCAAGAAACTCAAAATTGAATAAGTCTATAGCAGAAAAGTGCCCCTGCAGGCTAGGGGCGCCCAGAACTTTGAGCCTTCTAAAAACAGTTTTCAAAGCTTGCAAAACCAAACACCTTGTCATGCTTACCCAAACAATGTCTAGATGTCAATGTGATATGGCGGATCCTTCCCTGGAGTCTCCTTAGTAGTGATCAGGCATTCCACTACCCATGCCACGTCGTCGTGTCTGAAGATGCTCTCCATTCTCTTAGCCGACACTACCTTTGGGGCCCCATTTGCCATACCCCTGAGCACAACCCTTTTTCCATCCGCTACTCTAAACTTAAGTTCCATGGTCTAAAAGTTCTACGAATATTTACCCAACAATTGTAGCCACTAGATACCTAGGATGACATTCATATCACCCAAGTCTACCACATAAAAATCATCTGTGACTGTATAATTGCCCAAGGTGACACACAACAAAGGAACCTTTTGAGTACATGTCATATTGAACCCATCTGCCACCATAACACTGAATCCCTCAAAGTCCTATGTAGGTATACCCCGCTTTTCCACTAAGGCTGCATCAAGGAAGTTGTGGGTGGCCCCACTATCTATCAACACTATGACACGCTACCCCTGCAAAACCCCCTTGACCCTCAAGGAATTAAACCTGGGGGTGCCTGACATGGTAGCAATGGCATCACTCTTAATCTCCACCTGTGGCTGCTCCTCCTTTGAACTGCTATCCTCGATGCCTTGTGCCTGTCCAATCTCACCATCATCCTCGTTTGATACAACCTCAATGGAGTGGACTTTACCCTTACCCAAACAATGGTGACCAAGCTCCCAATGCTCTTTGCAGTGATAGCACAACTATTTCCTTCTCAACTCCTTGTGCTCTTCTTCCTCTTGCTTGTTCTTTTTAGGCTATTCCTTTTGGAAGGGTGTCTTTCCCTTGTCTTTCTGAGAGGAAGCACTTTTAGGCAGAAATTTGTTCTTTTGATTGCTAGAATCCATGTCCCTAGCTTTCTTGATCGCTTCCTGTAATGAGGTAGGATTGAGAGGTTTGACCCAACCTCTCAAGGGATCCATCAAACCATCCATGAACAAAACCAACAACCTTCTTTCTGAGATATCGGTGATCAGAACAGCAAGTCTCTGGAAATCAACAATATAATTATCCAATGACCCCCACTGTTTTAATTGAGCTAACTCCTTGAAATGGAGTTCAAGGTCCTTAACATCAAACCTTTCAATTAATCTTTCAGTGAATTCAGCATAAGGGGTGATTTGGTCATGGCCCATTGTGACCATTCCATGATGCCACCATTCATGAGCAATTCCATCTAAGTGTATGGTAGCGTATTTGATCGCTTCATCCTCGGGCATAGGATTTAACTAGAAATAAGTGTCAACTTTCTAAATCCAAGCTCGTGTTGATGTCTTCCTTGATCCATCATAATAGGGCAAACTCAATTTACCTACTTTCCTTCCGAGATCATTGTGGTGCTCACAATTACCCCTATTGGGTTTATGTCTCATTCTCAAATCAATGTAATCCCAGAGGGAAATATCGTGTTGAAAACCAGGTCCTGCATCAAGCCAATCTTGTTTAAGTTGTTCTTGTAATTCAATCAATGTGGGTTCACTATCCTCCTGTGGCTCAACCCTGGGTGGGAAGACTAGCATCAAGGGCTTTGAGCCTGCTTGAATAGTTCGACGGTTCAGAGTTTGGTTATTAACTGAATTATCTCCCTTACCATTGTTGCCTCCATTAGGGTTGTTATTATTGTTGAGCATAATTTGCGTCATTAACTCCATCATCTGTGTCATTCTCTGGTTTGTTGTCCTTTGTTCCACTAGTAATGCAGTGAGGAGTGCTTCCCCACTTGGTTCTTCTCTTCTTTGTTCTTCTCCCCTTTCACCCATCTCGGCCTCTATATGAGTACCACCTCTTGTGTAGGAGTCAGTGGCACCACCTGACAAAGATCCCGGGTGAATTCCCAAAATACCAAACATTGTTTCCCCTTTTGGAACTTGTGTTGGTTGCAATTGATTCTCGATTTCCCTATTATAGTATCGTTTTTCCCAATCACTCATGAAACCCTACAGGTTGGCAGAATCACATGCTCTGATACCACTGTAATGTCCCTCGCCAATTTGAATGATAATTTTCCAAAACACTTAATGTGACAGCTCTTTTGGCAATTAAGTAATCACAAACTGATTTTGCATGATAATGTTTCTTGAGCAATTGCTAGAATAAATATGACGGAATTTAATATGCATTCATATGCAAGGTAAGACACATCACTGGTTTTGGCCGTATAATGAACAGCAGCTCTAAAATGATTGATAGCTAAGTATACAGTGACTGAAATGAACTTGCAATATTATTCATCAAACCCCACATACTTCAAGGCATGGCGTAAAATGACTGAAACAACAGATATGTCTCTAAATTCTGAGCAAGATAAGGCTGACTACAAAGTCACACAGTGCAGGGCTGAGTATACAGTCTTATTATATCATTCCAATGCAAACTACACTAAATCGATGCACAGCTGAAGTGACTCCTCAGACTAAGACTCAACCTTTAAGACTACTGAAGCATGATTTCCAGTATTGAATGCAAAATAGAGAGCTCAGAGTATGACAGCAGGTCTTACTCAGACCTGTAGCTTACAATGTTGCCTAGGAACAATATTCTTTAAATGCAAACACTAAACAGAAAGACCACACTTGATATACACCTTTAGTAGATACCAATAAACATGAGAGAGGGATGCGATCTGCACAGAATTATTGCTCAACCCCACATCCAGCTGAGGCAGCCTCTACGATCCTCTTTATGATACTCACAATCCTCTAACAACAGCGATTTAAATCCTCAAACCCCACACAGCTACTAGAGCCTAGGACGCCTTCAAATATGAGTAGAACAGTGACTAAGTTGCAGCGATCTGAACGTCTTCATCAGTGCAGATTATATCCTTCAATATCCAACTCATCCCAATGCAAAAATGCACACTGGTTGCACCTAAGGTTAGACAAATAACCACGTCCTTTTAAATGAATCAGAACACCCTCACATAGCCACGATTTGCTCAGAAAGATGAACAATCACAATCGCCTAGGGTTTCAATAAGCAACTCGCCCTTTTTAAGCAATGAGCTTCCAAAAATCTGAAGATATTCGACAGGACCACTAGTAGCAATGAGAAACCACGCTCTAGCAGACTGACAAAAGATTTTAACCTGTTCTCAAACCCTTAACAAGCTCCAAACGGAAAACAATCACTCTCCTCAAATTTGGTCTATGAAGAAGACCATTAAATTTGCAATTTACCGCCTATAGAAAGTCTAAGTGACTTCCTCACCAATCTCCAACTAGGGTAGATAGTTTCACTACCAAAACTGGTGCCCTAGGGTTCCCAAACCCATAGACCAAAGAAGCTTTAGAAAAGCTCTCCAAATGAAATGAGAAAATAACTCCAAGCATGACAAAAATGAGCTTCTTGCCTTTTTAAAGAACTCCTTGTTCTTCTAGAAAGATCCAAAAGAATCTTCACCAAGCTTCTAGAAGAATATTTAAACTATTAATAGTGACTTTATAATATTTAATTCTTTTATTTGAGTCACTTTAATTAAATTAATTAAAATAAAGTTACCTTTATGATTTAATTTATTTAGATAACTTTATAAATAATTAATTTAATGTTATTCCCTTTTTCACCTTTAGCCTTCGGGAATAATAAAAGTTAAATGATCCTCTTGAGTGATTACTAAGAAGGGGACATTACATACAATTGTTGATGGCGGGTCTAGCGTGAATGTACTTCCGGAAGACACTTGGAGAAGTTTTAGCAAGCCGATCATTTAACTGCCAACTTTTCAACTAGTGCGTGCACATCAACAAGGTATTGAGGTATTTGGAGTTTTAATGGGACAAAATGTAATTATGGAAACCCAAACGTTTTTGTTGAACTTTGTGGTCATTTCATTAAGGAAGAAAGCATATGATGCATTTTTAGGTCAAGGTTGGCTAGCGGCAGCCAAAGCCAATCACAACTGGAAAAAGAATACAATCTCCATTGAGAATAAGGGTTGGAAATATATAATTGATTTGAAAAACCAAGCACTCAATGAGGAAGCAACCTCAAATTCATCAGATTCAGACTCCGAAGAAGAATGGACGGAGAGTCAAGGTCCGATGGAGCCAAATGACAAAGGAATTTTGGAGTTACAATCATGTTTGGATGATGAAAAAATTTCTCTTCATGGCCTATTTCACTAGCAAATAGAGGACTATGGGGTATTTCCGTTGACTTGTAATTTTCTCAAAGCTATGACTCTCAGTGAAGAGCAGCTGATGAAAAATGATTTTGGAGAGTTGGATAGTTTGTGTGCATGGGATGTAGTCCATGGTTGGAAAAAGATGACAATTGTAGCAGAGGTATCCGAATTTTTAGAAGAATGCAAAATAACAGACAATACGTCTCAGTTTACGAAAATTAAAATATTCAATGTGGAGTGTACAGATATTGGTCAAGTCAAATCGAAAATGCAAAACTACAATATTAAAAAATTAAATTTTACAAGTGAAAGTTATAAAGGGTCTGATAATAAAGAAATTTATCAAGTTGTACATTCCCCCCTTGTCATTGTATGGCAGCATAAAGTAAATTTTGAAGGGAATAAATTATAACAAGCACCCAATCATTCCTCACATCATACGACTTTCACTCCAATCACTCATTCAACATATTATTCGGTCTCCACATACTATATGGCACCATCGATGAAGGCATCCAAACATTCATGACATTGTATAGCACATCACTAGGTGGCAATTGCAAATCGTGGTCTTCATCAAAGGTCTTTACACAACATTTGATGTAGAGGATGACGTCAAGAAAGAAATCGACAAATCAATTGTAGTGTATGACATCAGGGGAGAAAGCACCGACAGATCACTTTCACCATATAGAAAATCATTTCCACCGTACTACATAAAGGAAGAAGTCAAGGTAATTACCACACCATACAACATCAACAACTCCACACTGTACGATAGCCTCAAGGAGAGATTTACATCGTACGACATAGCATACAACATCAATAGTACCAAATTCTTTATACCGTATGGCTTGCGCACTCAACCTTCACCATACAACAAAATCAAGTACTCAATGTTTGCATCACATAGTTCCTTAATGTACGATTGGCAAGCTTCATTGTATAGTTCTTCAATGTGCGACCAACAACTCCATTCATAGTACGATGTCATCATCTGGTCATCCTTAACATCGTATGGCCACTCTCTCAAAACATTGTATGTTGTTGGTCAAGGAAAGTTCAAACCATACGAAAGAACAACATACAAAGGACTCAGCACACGGTATGGTGGTCAACAATTCTCTTCAGCATACGACTTGCATTTCCTATCATCGTATGGCCTACAAGGTCCCCCATCGTATAGGTTGCACAGTTGTCTGTCGTACAATGTCACAAGGGTACCACCTCAACGTATAGCAACAGTCCCTCAATGTACGATATTTACTTTCTAGAGTTCAGTGTAATCAATTTTGCAACATACGACATCCCTGGCAGACTGTAGTGTCCTTGGCAAAGGCACCAAATCACTGTACGACATCATTACCTTTCCATTTTACGACTTGGCATACATTGGTTAAACACTATGAAATCTCTGTTCTCTAGCTTTGTCAATATTGTTTGGAGCCTCTTAAAAAATCATGAAAAATGATGTGCACCATGGAGTTTTGTGTGGTTTGGCTGCCCCTAAACCAAGCAAGGGGCGCTGCCCCTCAACCCTGTTGGGGGTGTTGCCTCAGACCCTCACAAGGGGTGCTACTCCTTGACCCTATTGGGGGCATTACCCCCAAACCCCCATCGCACTCATATGATTTTCCAAGTACACTCTGTAATGTCCCCTTCTCGAGCATGATCTGTCGAGTGACCATTGGCCTTTTTCTGGAAACCCAAAGGCTAGTCGGAAGATAAAATTAGGGTTTCCTATTTTGAGGAGGTCTTTGCTCGGAGTTGGTGGATTTAGTGGCGGATTCTTTCTGGGTTTTCAGAGAGCTTCGCAGGGTATGTTCGGCTCGGCTTTCTGAGCATTTCCAGGAATTTACTATTTTTAGTAAATTCTATTTTTGGCAGCTAACAAGTTTGTCTCAGGCAGTTGACTTTCCCTTTCAGTTGACTCAAGTGGCGTATTCAGTTTCGGGCTTCAGAATGCAGTTTTGGAGAAATGAGATTATTTCACTTAAAAATAACATTATATTTTAAATGTTATTTTATGACCTTGGCCTAGTCGAATAACTTAATGTTATTTTAAAAGGTGGACTTGAAGGGTGGCGCCATCATTGAGGGTATATTAAATTTATGTTGAAATTTATCAAAGTCCAATCTAGGCTTTAAGGAGGGCGCATTTATTTAAGTGAAATATTTAATGAAATCAAAATTAATGATGCTTGGAAAAGGACGCCATTTTGTGGGATTAGGGTTTTGACTTTGGAAAAGGTGTTAGGGTTTCAAGGAAGGTCAACAGAAGCTTATAAAAGACAGCCTTGGGGTCTCATTTGGGCATCTTTTGACGACTATACTGTTATGCTGCCGGATTGGCTCTGGGACTGCTTCGAGGAATGAAGGCCTTCTAGCTTGGGCATCACTTCGTGTTTGGAAGACAACATCTAGTGGTGAATCATTGTACTGTGAGTTGCATTTAGTTTGTGTTTGTTCTCAGCTCATTGCATAGTTAGAGTCGAATTGGCATTTTGTAGTTTTCAGCTTTTTGCATTGTTTCTAGACAGCAGATTTCATGTTCTACTCATATCTCAAAAAAGACAAAAAAGATAGTTCTGGGTATTGCATTTATATCATTGTTTAGGAGAGGCGATTCTTTGTCTCAAATCTCAGATTTTATTGTGGTGTATTTAATTTTTAAAGCCAAGTCGAATTCTTCAGCTGGGCCGTACCTTTTCTTGCATTGGGATTTGTGCATTTAATTGTTAGTTGCATATTGAGGCTGTGTTAAGTTCCTAGCTTGATCGCCATCATCATAATAGTCTTATGCATCAGTTTTTAAGCATTTTGAGTGAGTTATAAGTGAGAGTCAAGCATTTGAATCATTTCTGAGGGTGCTGGTTTTAATTACAAAAATACAGATTTGAGAAAAAACAGAAAAAACAGAAATATTAATTCCTATCTTGGTGATGATTTGATGTGGCTTCTTGAATTAAGCCAAGAGAGATCTTATTGTATTGTATTGATTAATATTTCCAGCTCTAACCTCTTGACAGGCGTCTGATATTAAATTGTAAACTGTCCAGTAGTACTGGCAGTTATTCTTAAGCTTGTTAATTTGAATTTGTAATGCTCAATTTCATTTAAAGTTTGTAATAGATAGATCTCCGCCCTATGGTAGCTACTTTCCCATCTTGGGTCAGCAAGCACATTCTGGGTGTCGAGCATTTTCCAGTTTCAGCATTTATTTCAAGCATTAAATTCTGTAATCACTCCGTCATATGGTCGCCCCTCACTCCGCATTGGATTGGGTAGCACATACTTGACGTTGAGTTCTTTTCTGTATTTAGAGTAGAAGATCCTCACCAATGCTCGCCATCATCGGCACATTCTCCGTTAGAGTTGCTTTCTTGCTCGTTTTGGTTTATCCATCTAACCTTAACGGGTGCAATCGCTTGTAATTGGTAATGCATAATTGAAAAAAAAATTTGCCTCGGAATATTTCACACTCCAAGTTAGAGTTTGCAAAGTACACTTCCAGGTTTGGTTATCGTTCCTTGTCCACAGTATCATCATCAGTTTGGCAAGTCTTCCCTAATGTTACTTGATGTTTACTTGTCCTCTGGAAGACGACTTTTTCTTTTGGTGGGATGATGTAGTTAGTCTAATGTCTATTATTATGCTTTGGTAATATTGGTTATCCGACTATGTATTAATTGGTTGTCGACTTTGGGTAGTTATAAGCATCGGTTGATTGATAGTTGTGTTATTGGCAATTGTCAGGTCCTTTAAATACATTTTGTATCATCAAGGAGAGTATGATGATCTAGTTGGTTTGACTCCGATCCTTGGCTAACCATCTCTGGTCTTCTTCTGTAATAATTTCATGTGTGAATAAAGATATATTTTATGCACGTATCTAGTATGCATTGTCATCTCCATTATTAATTCCTATATTTAATTTATCAAATAGAGCAATAAACAAGAGCCATCCATAGGAATACTAAAAAACTTAGTTACCGGATTCTTCCCCTAGGTGTTGAATTCGGATTTTGATTCTGATTCAATTTGGATATGTCCAGGCAACAAATACATTATGACATTTGAGTTTGACTAATTGACATTGTAGTATTTTTAATTGTTATATTTTTATGGAGGTTTTGTTTATTATAATTAAATGATCATGATGCTATGTGGTATTTTGAACTTAATTACTGCTGCAAATATGTATATATTTCTGATTTTTATATGTTTTTGTATTAACGTACCCAAGACGTACCCAACCCCAAAAATTTTTTTGACCGAATCCCGTACCGGATTCACGTACACGTACCTGTACCCGAATCCAAAAACGAATCGGTAACTTAGCTAGAAAATATTGAAAGTCTCAACTCTCTGTTATGCACATTGGAATAAACTTGCAATAAAAATGTATAGCAAAACAAAAAAAATCTTGATAAAATCACAAAGTTAGAAGTAATAGCAAACCTTGGGCAACCCTGTACTACCACTCGTATACATTATAACTGCAACATCTGAATCTAAAGGCAAATTTGGATCCACACGATTCTGCAAACTTAGTCTTTCAACTTCCGAAAATGATACCACCGTCCAGCTGGTGTTATTTTCAGGAAAAGAAGGCTCAGATGTAATGGCCTTATCTTCCATGTAAATAATACGCCTTACAGAACCCACATGCACACTTATGTCAATGAGCTTTTTCAGCTGCTTGGAATCACAAATTACTGTTGATACTTCTGTCTGTCACATCATAAGATTATAAGATCAGATTATATAAAATAAATTAGCTCAATGCAACCAAGAAAAGAAAAATTTACACCAAAAGTGGCCATTTACATTTTCCTCAATAATGGATGTAATTATTCTGGAGAAGTTGCTGTTTTCAAAAAATATCAGTCCTGTGATGTAAAACTTCTGATTTAAACTAAATCATAAATTGATGGGTCAAACAAAGAAAACTTCGTAAACAAAGGGGCTGAAATCATGAAATATTGTCATATAATAGTTTTGATTTAAAATAAACCTTGAACTCTTTACATGATTTCAAAAGATTTGTTAAAGAAGGGTGTTCAGCATATTGAAAATTGTGCACCATTGGACAGAATTAACTAAAGGCCTTCTTGAGGTACTATCAAGTCTCATTATGTAAGATGAAGACAATATTGCCATTGCTATGCATCCCTATATACTTTAGAAGATGAAGATGGGTCAACTTCATTACAAGAAAACAAGCTAATCAAATCAATTTCACTTATCTTTTGCCAAAAGATAGGAAAAACACATAAAGTACTTCCTACAAAATGAAAGAACGATACTTTTCTAGCAACTTTATTTATTTGAAATGTTCAATAAATAGCAAAATACATCTAATTTTTTAGAAGCATAAGATTTGGCATGGATGTTATGTCCACTTTTCAGAATTAGAGCCATTGAGAAGACCTCTAGCCTATCATTTCTTGTAGGCTAATGGATAAAGCAAGAGAAATAATAATAATGCTATTTTACACTGGGCCTGGTATTTCTAATTTAAAAAAAGGGCAACTAAATAATAATATTATTATAACTAATTAAAAAGTGTTTTTAAACACTTCATAATAAAAAGAATTTTTAAATACATGGAAATTTGAATTCATGGGCCTGAAGTGGAAAGCTATTTAAAAGGGGTGCTTGGATCCAATGAGGATCCTCTTGTCATCATTTTGCAAATTAATTTTTCAAGAATTTGAGTATTGTGTTCAATATTCACATCCAAGGATGAAAACCCTGGGCATTTCAAAGATCTTGGAGGACAAAAACCTTCATCTCCTTTAGGATGATTTCACCCGTGTATTGCATTGGAGCTAATAATGGAGAA